>JANIHY010000006.1:53426429-53441138 GCA_027479065.1 Erythroxylum brevipes | reverse complement strand
AAATAAAGAATTAATAATATAATATAATGTAAAGTTATTTATAATTTTATAGTGTATTTTAAAATTTTAAAATTGGAAGTTTTTTATTTTAAATGTTTAGAATAAAATAAGGTATAAGGTATAAACCCCAATAACATACGTTTAGGGGAAACCGTCGGCGCCACGTAGGGCTTAGCGGCAGATGACTGCTATGGATCGTTAGCCGCTGATGAGTTGCTGTGCGAAGACATCTCCGATATTTCAGTCTCAAGCCACGACAGATTTGATGAACGGAAGTGGACCCCACGAAACGCCGACTTTCACAAACTTTGGCGGCCAAAGCTGTGGAAGGGACACGATGGAAACCCCAGACCGAGCGTCTTCAGAGAACCCTAGCTCACCGTCGTTGCCCGCGTCGGTGGCGCGACTATGGAGGCCGGCGGCGCAGCGAAACGTGAGGAATCAATGGTCGAAGTTGGCATCTTGCAGGCAACAGTGGGCAAATTCTTCTTCTAGCGGGAGGTCTCACGCCACTTCTCTGGTCAACGCTTATCTATCTCGGATGTTAGTTTCGGGCTCTCAAGTATTTCGCTTTATTTCAGTGTAGATATAATAATTGACCTTTTGTTTTTTGTGTTTCAGGTACATGCCGTCGATGGAACTAGGCGTTTTAAGTGACATGCCTAATATCAGGAAAAAAGCTTGTGCTAAATTGTGTAAGCAGCAGGTTTGTTTGTGTACTTCTCTTATATGAACTGGTTGCTTAGTATTACTTGTTACCTAATGATGTTCTTTTTGGGGGTTAGTATAGCAATAATGGACATGAATTTGTTCTTTCTTTTGCTTTTTAGGAGCTTTATCGAGGAAAGCTTCTATTGTCTTACAAAGATATGGTATGTATCATAATTTCCATATTTATTGAGAAAGTAAGGAACTTATACTATATTGCATGTTCAATCATCAATCACATGTAAGCCTATATTTTTCTTAAAAATATAGGAAGAACAAGAAGTAGTTAGAATTTTTCTTAAAAATGGTTGACAGAAAGTTTGTTAAGGATAAGTTTTCTAAACAGCAATTGTAGGGTCTATAAAGAAAAAGAACTCCAGCAAAGGATTTCCCTATGAATAGTCTCGTGACTCGATTCTACAGAAAAGTGTAACATCATCATAGCTTAGGTTATGGACCCAAAGTTACGGAGTCATTTCTCAGTAAATGAATGTGGGATTGTAGGTCCTTGATAATTGCTCCATGAAATATTTTAAAATTTGAGAAAAGGCAAAAAAAACCTTAGCAAATTGCCCTTTCTTTCTAAAATGAGAACATATATAGTATTTGCTTCTTTTTTCTTTTCCAAGGAGTATGCATACAGTATTGCTGTTGATCATGCAGCTTTTATGTTAATCTTGAGATGCTGCCATACGATTTGTTGATGTGTTAGAGAACAAATTATGAGGCCTACATAAAACATGTAGATATTACTTGGCCTTACTAGGTTTAATTTTCATGTTCAGTAAAGCTATAGTCAATTTTTGAGGCATAAATGTTTCTGCAGTGCGTTTTCCACAGGTTGCTATTGTAACTCACATGATGAACAGCAGTAGATCTATGAGAAGCTATGTCAAGAGTACAAGCACTAGTCCACTCATACAATTTTCAAGCAATTCTGAGGATCATAATGATGATGGTGATGGGGGTGGAATCCCAGTCTATACATTCTGGTCAATCTTGAAATTTGGTATTTCCCCATTTGCAAATTTATCATAGTGCATCTGCCGTTTGTTGATATTTGCTACACCTATTTGTAACCAAAACAGGAAATGAAAAATATCTCATTTCTATCCTGACATCGTCACTGTTTTCTTAAGTTCTAATCTCCAATCATTAGATTTTGTTCAGTATTTTCTCCATTTCTTTCCTCAGGTTCCTTTCTCTTGAATCAACTAATAAGTTGATTCTTGCAACAGCAAAAGTGGTTTATATTTCAAAAAGGACAAAAGGAAAAGAAAAGAAAAGCCTGAAATGTTATTGAACTGAATTAAACTAATCAGTCCTATGTTTAGGAATAGACCTTGAGAGTTTAACAATCTTAATATGCCAATCCTTGAATATTGTCAACTATTGAAGTTATTGATACCTTTATTAAGATCTTAAATTGTATCACTTCTCATAGGTATAATATCCAGTTACATGATCAAAATCATAAGTGAGAATCTATTTTCTTTCGATTGCAGAGCAATTAGCAGAGGAACTAGTTGGGATGTTTGTATCTGAACTCATTTTGAAGGTAAAGAGAGTTGTTTTGTGCTGGGAGGGTTTCTTAGAATATTCTATTGTTTGAATTATTTTCTATCATTTTCTTATTGGTGTTTGGCTTATGCAGCGGTTGCTTGTATTGAATTTATCTGGCATAAGTTGTGAAGGTTCAGAGGTTGACGAGTTAAATTGGTCAAATGAGCTTTATCCTGGAGAATTTGATGATTTGAGAATCTGCAATTTGTATTCGAACCATGATTGTCAACCAGTCATTCCAAGGTTGATGCAGGGGAAATCTGATATTTCTGCACTAAAATCAAGGAGTCAACAAAACCGTGAGAACTTGGAGGTATTGGTTATAAATTTGTCTCTTGATTAAAAAATTCAAGGAATGGATGCATAATATTTGCCAATAGTTGCAAAATGGATGTTGTATGTACATCACAAATGATGTAAGGTGAAACTCTTGATGGTGCATGCTATATTAATAATTCTCTTTGGCCGTGCCAAATTCATGTGGGAACAAAAACAAATGTTGATTTGGCCAAACTTATTGTAGGTGCAAACCTAAATAGTAAATGTCTAGATCTGATATTCCTGGTTGAATTAGTAGTTCTCTTTTCTTCCTTATTTCTTCTGCTGATTTTATGTTTATAGGATAATATGTCCTAAACCAGTAAGATTCTTGAAAAATTTTGTGGCCCTTTGGCCCTTTTGGGTTGAGACTTCCATTCAATGTTTCTTGAACTGTTATGTCATGCTATCGTTTTTGTCAGATAATATGAACATATGAAGCTCATTGCGCTGCAGGTATGTCTGGCAACATGGCTTACAGAGGTTAACATCGACGCCCTTAGGTAAATCCAGTAGATATTTCCATTGTTGATGATTGTTTTGTAGCATGTGATACCAATTACTGCTCGCACTTGTGCAGACAAAGAAGAAATTTCCATAGATGATATTGATTTTTTGTTGTTTCACAGGGCGGATGAAATAATGGCGACAGTTGGGGAGGAAATGCATGTTAGCCTTTCATAAGCTTTTTCTGCTTGTAGAGCCCATTGGAATGCCACAGTTAACCTTATTGTGCAGATTTTGGTTGGACAAGTCTCCTTAATGGTCACTTAGGAACCCGTCCCAGAAGTTGTTAATTTATAGCTATAGTCATTCAGTTCAAGATTTCATTTACTTAACTGATGTGGGTTTTTTTTTTTAATAAAAAAAAGAGTCAAAGAATTGTCTAAATGTCAACGACTGACGTAAATTCTAAATAATAAAACTTACTTTAATTTGAGGATTAAAGTTTCAGAAACACTAAATCCCTAAATTCATTTTGTTTTTCGCAATTATTTTCCTTCTACGCTAATTGTAAAAAATTAATTAGGCTCAAAGGTGGATGAAATTCCATGAAAGAGCTTCCCTTGTATAATAAATTGGACCAGCCTTCTTTCACGTAAGATCTCAACAGCTTCCCGTACAAGTCCGCCACTTTCCTTGTGATGGTGTCCCGAATGATTTTTAATGAAATATAATATTTTTATTATTTAGAAGGAAGGTTTATAATAAAATAAAAGAAAGAGATTTAAATTATCTCATTCAATTTGAAACTGTCAAAATAAATTATTTTTGATTTAGAAGGTTTATGATGGAATATAAAATAATTAAAAAATATGTTACTATATTACATAATGAACTTATTTTTAAATAATATTTTATTGCATTACATTATGAATTCTTTCATTCTTTCTAAATAATAAATTTCTTTATATTATATTCATTTATATTTCATTTCATTATAATCATTTCATTCTGTTTCATTAAAAATTTTACGTATAATTACCACATATCCTAAGGATATTCCAATAAAGGGTGAACGGTCATCTTAGTTACGTGGGACATCAGGATAGATAATGAATTTAAAGATTTAAGGTTTTTGAAATTTTAATTCTCTTAATTTTTTTTAAAATTACAAACTAAATTGATAGAAATTATTATGATTCTCTCAACTGAAAATTGTTTTTAAAATATTAATTTTTATATATTAAAATTTAATTTAATTTTGAGTGAAATCTTTGGAAGGAAATGACCTTGCAATACCGCTGATCAATATCAACATTAACTCCAAATTAAAGCACAATTTTCATACAGCAAAGGTCAGTTATAACTAATAAGGAATTGTTCCAATGATTCTTGAATCATCAGTTGACAGTTGGATGTAAAGCTTCGGAGCACAAATTCCAAACAAGATGGAGCTGCTGTGAAAATATATGTAAAGCTTCTGACCGAATAGATTGATGACAACGTCAAATTGCAGTCCACGAAATGTTTTTTTGAAAGTTAAAAAGGAAATATATTAATTTAGCAAAAAAAAAAAAAAAAAGCTAACCAAAAATACAGAGTATTATCTACATGCATTATGTAATGCTAAAGGAAAACAAGAAATCCTTCCACAGGGCTCACTTGAATCATGAGCATAATTTTTTTGTAATCTTAAGTAAAAGTCCTTTAAATTGAACATGATTAATATTGAGTATCTAGAGAGTAAATTTTCTTGTTGCTGGGTTGCAACTGAAAAGATTAAAATTGGGACAAAAGTTATACCACATAAATATTATTTTAAATATCTTGAATCTATTATTTAAAACAGTAGCAAGATAAATGATAACATAATTCATCATATCAAATAAGGGTAACTAAAATGAAGAAGTGTCTCATAAATTTTACATGACAAAAAAATACTACTTAAATTAAAAAGTAAATTTTACCGTCTAACAATTAGGCCGATTATACTCTATGAGTTAGTGTTAACTTATCAAACATGTACATAATCAAAAGTTGGTTGCGGCAAATATGAGAATACTCTATTAAATGTGCAATATTGTAAGATAGAGAAAACATTGATAGTAAGTTAAGGGATACAAAATTTAGATGATTTCAACATGTTAAGAAGAGATATTACTACGTTAGAGTAAGAAGATGCAAAGAGATTGTAATTAAGAACCATAAAAAAGAAGATAAAAAAATTGGAAGAAGATGATAAAAAATAATGTGATCCTACTAGAGATTACCGAAGACTTGACCCTCAATAAATTTTTTTGGTGAACAATTATATAAGTAGAGGATTCTAGACAAAGAGGCCTCCTTTTCGTAAATTTTTTGAACTTTTTCTTTCAATTATTGTCTTTTAATTAGTTAAAATATTTTTTTAACTATTGCTATTTTAATTATTTTATTTATTTATTTTCATATTTTTTGTTTTTTTACTCATTCGTTTCTTTGTTGTCTATTTATTTATTTATTTTATTTTGATTATTTATTATTTATATTGTTTTGATAAAGTCAAAACAATATAAATAATTAAGATAAATCAGAATTCAGATAGGCATGTAAAATCAATGTCATGCATTCGATACAAAATCATAATATGATTTTCAAATCTCGTACCAGTCTTTTCAGTAAACTACCTACCAAGACTAGATGGTACAATAAGTACTGATATAATAATGAGTTTTAATTATTTTTAATTTTTAATTTTTAATTATTTTAAATTTATAACATACAAGTATTTTATAAAATTGTCGCACCTTCTTTTATTCATTCTAATGGCTTCCAATAATATCTGAACTTTTAGATTCAATTAGGTAATAATCCCACAACCTTTCAATCTCACCTTCTTCATTCGTTCTAATAACTTTAATAATATCTAATCTTTGAGAACTTTTGCTCGTAAAACCTGACTAATAAAAACTCAACTATTGCATGGTTAGAAGTTCCTAATTCAGTTCTATATGCATTGGCCGCCATTGTTATTTGTCTAAGCATATTCAAAATGTTGTGCGCAAACATTCCATCAATATTCTATTTATAGAGAGGAAGTATTACAGCTAGAAGAATGAAATGTCAAATTGTTCCACAGTAGCATCAAAAAGAATTTGAAACCAGAGAAACTATCACTGTATTCTTCATAAAATACAATATAATCTTTACTCACAACAGGAACTGGACTGTTCACAAAGCAGGAATAAAACCTTGAATGGTTCTTGGGTCAGACATGTCGGCTTTAAAAATACGGCGATAATCTTGTCAAATAAAAAGTATCAAATTCGCAGATATGGAAGTTTAGCATTTACACAAGACTTGCTCTCCCACGGAAAAGAAACGCAAAAACATGATAGATTAGGGTTCAATTGACAATTACTCTTCAGGCATCAAATGCATAGAACTGTTCATCAATGCTGTTCACAACCACATAGAAGCAACTGTACCCTAGCTTCGAACTGTACTATGTAATGGGTGAATCAAATTAAAAGATCATAAGAAATTGCTACTCAACAACAAATAGGATTGCTTAAATGAAATTCCAGTACCAAACCTCCAGCACGATTGAAAGGTCAAGTAATTTAGAGAAATTTGTGGACCACATGCAAAAAAATTACAAAAGTAAGAGATGAGTGGACTAGAACATAATCTACAATGCCAAATATTTTGCTTCCACAAAATCCAAAGTCCCTGAATTTCAGAATTTAGTACTATAACTTCTCGTCATTATTATTGAAGCAGCTTTCTGAAACCAGGACCCAAAAGTACACCCTAAGGCCTTGTAAATCTACACCCATACTCGCAAAATTTGAGAAAAAAAAAAAGGCTAGACTGAACTATTGATCCATATAAAATTAGAAGAAATGAGAAAGGACTAGGCACTAATAGAAATGAAAACACAAAACCTTTTGTGCGACATCAAAGTATTTAGATGTCTCTAAGACTATGATATTCATAAAAACTTGTGGAAGCTCAATTGTCAGTCTCAAGAATGCAAGTTGTTAGCAAATCAGTACTGATAACCGTGAAAACATAATGCTTGCCATGACACTTACTGGGTGAATTGGGTGGTCAGTACATAAAAATAACAAACACAGAGAATGGGAGACGGAATAAAAAGATGAACCAAACGGAGCAACCATTATTTTGAGAATACAAAAATGCCGTGAGAATATCAATACAATTTTTAGCTATTTTCAAGCATCAAGCCTCGTTGTACACTTGTTTCTTGATTTGTAATAGAGAAAGAAAATAGCATGGCGTGAAACTGTAATTTCTCTTTAGACATTCAATTTTGCATAGTTATCATTCTTTTAAGAATGAAAAAGTGGACCAGATTGAAAAGAAATCCAACACTCTACATTCCCACTCACGGGGTTATGGTGACAATTTTCAGTAAATTAGAAGAAAATGAAAGAATAAGAAATGTGGAGGTAATTGGTAAATAAAGAGAAGAAAATCAATTAATTAATTATCAAAGTGAAAGACATTGTACCCTGTCAGGGAGATTCTTAGGCATAGGAAGAGCAGTAACATATCTCTGAGGGCAGAATTTCTGCACAAGTGCAGGAGCATCAGAAGATGACATCTCAGACATGTCAGCTTGGCTCCGGCCATGGAACTTGGCAAAACGATTAATAACAGAAATTTTCCCTAGCTCCTGACATTCAAGTCTCAAATCTGAATATGATAAACTCTTGTCCAATCTGCATCATCAGTAGCAAACAGAAAAAGGCATATGAAAACAGGGCCACAATATAGACCACAGAAATTTGGATTTATCACAATTCACAACCGTGGTTTAACTTTCACAAGCTTTTTGTTTTTTGTTCTGATTTTAATTTTAATTTTCTGTACAGTTCAGTATTGGTTTGATATGGGGCAAGCACAAGCCCAAAAATTCCAAAAGCTCCCTATAAAAGACGGAAAAGGATGAAAAGGCCAAACAGGAAAGAGTCAAAGATGTAGCAACAAATTGAATTCTGGAATGGGATATGCAAAGACTTACCTCAACACAACATTTTCTATTCTCTTAGCTCTGCTTACTAAGTCTTCCATAATCTTTAAAAAGTACTCATCATGGATTCTGTCCAATGTTTTAACCTTCTCCCTGAGGCTGATAATAGGAAGAAAGGGGGAATAGAAAATTATGAAAATAAAAAGGATACATGAAGATAGATGGGACTTTTTCAATAAACAAAAGAATATTGACCAATTTAGTGGCAACGCTTACAGATTTCCACTTTGCAGTGGCAAAAGAGTATCAATTCTAGTGCAGAGAGCACTGCAAGCATGTCCTAATGTGGATCTGGCAACAACATTTGCAACACCGTCATACTGAGAAACAGCATCCGTAGAGAGAATTGATGTCAGTGGAGGGGGAAACAGCAGCTGCATTAGTTGTGTTGTCAGTATAAGCCTTCTTCTTGATCTAAGGACTGGAGACGCATCATTGAACATTTCAGTTTCATCTTCCACCTGCCATTAGAATTGAACTTATTGGAGCTCCCACACAAAGTCAATATTTATTTGGATGGTGAAAATGAGGGAGGAGAGCAAATACTGATCATTCCAATCTCCATAATTCCCTTTCTTTCCTCACATCTTTTAAGAAAAGCAAGCATAATAATAGCTGAGTAAAATTGAAGAGACTTATCAAGTACTATTACCTTCTCAGTCAAGCGGTTTACTGCCAGGGCCCAATCCTTTTCTGCAGCACTGCAATAGCAAATAAAACAACAACATGTAAGAAAAGGAAAATATGACCCAACACTGCAATTATCGCAGAATTTACTTGACAAAATAACAAGAAGCTTTGCATTATAGAATTCTGAGATGCATATGCCAATCACCTGACATTCTGAAGCTTTTGGGGGCCCTCTATCACTTCTTTGTACCAAGGAACAAGTTCAGAAGTAGCACTTTTACGCTTCTTTGGACTCGTAACCAACATATCGGTATCAGCAGAATTGGTCTGCAATATCTGAGGTGATGCAAAATTCTCAGTTGCCAGTGATTCAGGTGTTAAGCACTTTTTAAGGACTCTATGCTCATCAACAGCAGTATCCCCTTGCTCCAAAGAACTATGAACAACCAAGTTATTGGAAGGCTTACTAACAGTGAAAGGCAGTTCTGCATTGTTCGTGGTGGCATTTTCCAGTGTATCATACACAGGCAACATCTGCCCATTTTTAAAGGTTCCATACTGATTAAACCAGGATGGAGCCATCTGGGGACTGACAGAAGAATTCTCACCTCTAAAAGAAGCTACAACATTACTATTAACAAAATTATGAGTACCATTCTGTCCAATTGCAGGGACATCTCGAGAGGATTCACTTTTATCTCGATTATCTGTTGGTTTTGGTGAAAAGCTTAGCATCTTAGGATCTCCAGATGCATCGGAAGTATGGTTTGATGATGAATCCTTGACCATATTATGGTTTCTATGAATTGTGTGTCCTCCTTGGGTAGCCACTACCTGTGCAACCCCAGGACCATCAAGACCTTTAAACCTCTTCAAACTCCTACTACTAGAATCAACTTCTGAATCTTTCATGCTCTGATGCTGGTGCATGAGTGAGTAATTAAGATGTAAACTATTACTGGGAATTAGAGATTCGCCAAAAGCTTCAATTTCTTTTTGAGTACTGACAGGTTTTGAAAGAGAGATGCCATCAAGATAATCTATAACAGCTTCTTTTCCATGTGAAGCACTCACTATTTTCTGCACAGAGTCATTCCCAGTTGGAACTTGTCTTGATTTTCCTTCTGATTGTTGCTCCTTCCCAACAAAACCATGTAAATTTGGAAACCCAACAGATTCAGGTGGACCATTCCCTCCTCTTTGTGCATTTTGATCTTCCAGCTTCTCTGAAAAAGAGAGAGTCTTTTCCAAACTTTCATTTGGTTCAACATTGGACTTCAACATATTGGACCACACCCTGAAAGGCTGACTACCAAATGAACACTGCTGTGATGAAACACTGGTCAAAATTGTAGGAGACATTTTTCTAGGAGCACTGTCCTGTGACATACCAGAAATCTCATACAGCTGCATAGGTGCGGCAGCTTCCAACAATGGAAATTGCTGAGCAGAACCACTTGCATGCTTTTGGTTATGCAGCCCTAGATACGGGACCTCAGCAATGTCAGTATGTGCTGTACTTCTGGATGGTCCTAATGATTCCAATGCTGGTTCACATGCTGGATCTCTCTCAAAGGACTTATCAATCTGTTTCACAAACTTATTAATAGGTAAATCGACGGACTGAGTGTATGTTGGGCAATCAGTTGTACCATTCATTTGCAGACTTTCATTGTGTCTACTTGGGTAAGAAAAGCCAGGAGAAAAAGCAGCAGATATCTCTTCTTGGAGATGCTTACTATTTTTTCCAGTTGCAGTAAACATATTAGTCCTTACTTCTTGAGATGTTTCAGTTGAAAGAGGTAAGGACTGGACAGAGGATGCAGAAGCCAACCAGGCACAACTCTTCTCTCCTACTCTTGAACTCATGCTATTAGTTAGATTATGTTTCATCCCTGATGGACTCCCGGAAGAAAGTATACGCTCTGGATGGGAGGGGCGCTGAGATGGTGGAGCCAATTTTAAACCAAATCCTTGAGAAGTAAAAGATTGATTTTTCTGGAGTGATCCATCAGATGTGTCAGCTTCAGGCATCTCAGAAGATTGAGTGTGATTGGAAGAGCTGGGGCCAATCACATTCCCAAGCTCCCTCACTTGATCCACTTTTTGAAGTAGCTCAAGCATGTTTTGACTGCAGTATACAGAGCATCAAATTTCCACTAAGTAAATTAAGAAGAGCATGTGCAAGAGAAAAACAATGGATCTTTTTGTTTATAAATCTGTTTACAAGATTGGAACACAAAATAGAGAGCAATAAAAGCACATTCATGACCAATATAAGAGAGCTAATTCAAGAAGCAACGGTTTAATACAAAATATCCAACTACCTTGATGTTGTAGTCTTATTTGCTGCATTTTCTCCATGAAAACTAGTTGAATGTGCCTGCAATTATATTCAACACGAAACCATCAAAATCTTCCCAAACCTGCAGTATAATTAAAACGAAAAACATAACGGACATGGTATAAGCTCGTGAAGCAAGGCAACATTCAGCGTCTACAGTACCATTGAATTTCTAGCCATATGACTAGGAAGGGATGATTGCCCAATGAATCCCTGAGGCACCGTCTGTGAATGCATAATACTTCTTGCTTCTTGAGAAGGGTCAATATCAACCTCCACATCACCCATGGGATGATACTGAAATTTACGAATCCCAGAAGACTTCCGAGCAACATGAGTTGATGACTTCTGTTTACCCCTTGGTGAAGTACCTGAATCACTGACACTCAACCAAGAATTTTCTCTGGCACCAGCAGTTGAAGCTTGGTGGGAGATTTTTTTAGAGCTATTATCTTCATTTTCCCTTATATTCACATTCTGTATCTCATGAGCTTCAACTGTCCCATTATCCAAATTATTTCCAGAAGAATGATGAGGTGGATGTGTCTTATCAATATGAGATTGAAATTTTGTTGGGATCTCATTTGTTGTAGCATTCACTGAAGAATCAAAATGCTTCCATCCATCAATACTACTTCTGTTTGAAATCTTTTGGATGCTTTCCTGGTTGGGCCTCACAGTGTCTGAATTCGACACTGCAGCAACCGGGTTGTGGTTAGAATTTTCTATATTGACCTGTGGGCCTCCACCAAGAGCCATTACCCCAAATACAGGACTCTTCTGGTCAGTCCCCTGAGAAATGTGTAATGAGCTTTCAATGTGGGCATTTTGTAAAGCAACACCTGAACTGAGTGACATTGAATCAACAAAGTTCCAGCTATTTGGTCTGCCACTTTGATGGCTACCAATAGTATACGGCGGTATGCTGTGATTTGTCCATGAATGTGTATCTATACCTGACGAAGGAGAAACTTTTTCATATATATTATTGCCTCCATCAACTGCCTTCTGTACAAGGCTATGTTCTAACCATTTGGTTCCTTCCCCAGGAACCTGCGCACTAAATCTCTTAGAAGAGCTAAACTGCAACCTCTCACTCTGTTCAGGTGAAGTTTTGATTCCCAATTGTAGAACTCTGTTAATTGAATCATCGGATGGAGATAACAGCCTAGAATTTTGCATAGAAACAATCTGCAAACCATTGCTGGTCCATGGCAAAGGCTGCTGTTTGCTATTGTCCCTAGCAGTTGGCTGATTCTGAGCTGGAGGTTGGTTATTTTGGAAAGTCAGACCACTCCACTCCTCTTGTAGCCCTACATCACCGTGTGAAGTCTCTGCTACAGCAGATTGCATGAGAGCACTCCAACTCCCACTCTGCAGAGAAGGAAATGTGCCACAATAATCTGAACCATCAAAGATGTTCTTACCTCCTGAACCCAAATTAGCACCCTTGCCAAAGGCATCCAACAAATTGTCATCTGAACCAAACAAAATCTTTTCTTCAGTAGGATCCAAGGTAGGCACATTCTGTAAAGGACAAACATGCATCATGGCTTCCTCCTGCAATGTTCCCAATGGATGAACCACATCATGCCTATCACGAACTTGTTGCATAGATCCATTGCTTTGCCGTGGACTCAGTTGTTGCAAGTTTTCAAAATTAAATCCACTATTTACACCTTGAGCATCAGCATTCCTAATCAAGTTTTTAACCTGATATGCCTGTCCAGACAACGAATTCCCTTCCTGCATGTCAACTTGTTCGGGAAACCCAGAATAAGGATTAGCTGGAGATGAATTACTGCTGCCTGATATCTGCTGCATTGTGGTATTCTCCATTTGCATGGTAGAATAATGACTTGGAGTGAATCCTGTTCCAGAGATAGGGACACCATAAAGAGACTGATCAACCTGCTGAGAAACCATACCCATCACCCGTGGTGTCTGGCCCTCTTCCAAGGGAAATAAATGTCCACTTGAGGATGCCTGTAAAACTGAAGGCACACCATGCTGAGGCCAGTTTGGACTAGTTGCAACAAGATCAGGCTGCCATGAAAAATTAGATGCAGCTTGAACCGGAATGCCATTGATCAAATACTGTGAATGATTGCTAGCTGCCTGTTGTGCAAAAGAAGAAACCTGATTTAGAGAATTAAGTTGCCTTGCCTCTTGTTGCTGCATTTGTTGCTTTTGGAGTTGCTGCTGCCGCCTCTGAATTTCTTGCATTTGCTTAATTAAATATTGTTGCTGTAACAGCTGCATGTCATTAATGCCTGACTGTTGCCTCGACAAAGATTGCAGCATATCAGGATGTTGGTTATTCATTTGCTGTGGCCCTCCAAAAAAGTTGAAATTGACTGGAGATTCATGGGAATCCATCATTACTGAATTTTTTTGAAAAAGCTTAGAACCATTCCCTAGCTGTGAGTCGAGAACTGAAATTCCTCTTGAAGTTAGATTGTGCCGACCAGCTTCTGTATCCATTCCCAGAAAATTTGTTTCATTCTGCCTAGTTGCAAAAACCTGATGCCCATGCATATATCCATTCAGAGTTGTCGGTTGGTTTTGAGATTGACTTCTGCCAAACTCAGGCCTCAGGATAGCTTGTGAAAAGTTAATACCATGCTGCATGATTGATGACTGCCCACCATGTCCTCTTTCATGATCAGCTAATTTTGAAACAAAAGAATGCACTTAATAACAGAGATCTTATGATATCTCATGTGTAAACCTTAAATTAAGCATCCTTATTCTCATAATTTAAACAAATGAAAGAAGCAAGGATAGTGTTCCTTTTGATAACGTCAAAGAGGACACCAACTTCTAAAGATCTGCACAACTTATACCTGAAGGTTGCGTATTGTGATTCTTTATGTTTGCGCCAAACTGTCTCTGATTTCCAGCCCACAGATTGTTACTTAGCCCAGGCCAGCTTGCGTCAACAACCTGTGGGTGATGCTGGCCCTGAGACAAATCCTCCTGGCCAAAGAAATTATGAATCCTATCACCAACTTCGTTGCCAGGCATAGATTACCCACTCCCACAAACTTTTCAGTGGCCTAAATTTTGTAACTAGGAATTCAACACCTAAAAGGAAAACAAATAATCCAAATTAACCTTTAGAATAATTTAATTAATGAAAATGAAATTGCATGAAATTCCTTTTAATAAGAATAATCTCCAAACCTGTTCTCTTTCATTTAAGAGACACCCCTACTGGCGCTACTCAAAATCCCACACTGCATAAAATAATTTAAAACATCAATAGAAGGTAGTGATATCACTTTTACAAACAGAAAAATATTTAATCAGAAGCCAAAGAGAATATTATATAAGAGTTGTCATGGAAAAAAAACATGACAGCATCTCACATAAAGTTAATGCACCCATAAACTGCCACAGAGTTGATTCACATATACACATTGAATGCCCACTAAAATTCTCTGTTGATGAGTTGTAAAAAGTTTTGCTTTTTTTTTTTAACAGATAAAAATCCCAGCAGACCATGGACTACCTAATGAAACCCTCCTTTCTCTTAATATCCCCAAATCTAAGGGTATGTTGTGATAGAACTCTAGCCGAATATACTAGAGTTTTACTATACTGATATTGATAATAATAGCCGTATAAGGCAAATACAAGGTGATTCACTATGAGTGCCTTG
>JANIHY010000006.1:53183450-53211564 GCA_027479065.1 Erythroxylum brevipes | reverse complement strand
AACTATTTTTAAACTAGAATCAAAACTGCAATTAATAATTGTTCAAAGGAGAGAATGTTGAACAATTTTTGTCATTTTTCATAAAATTGGACAATTATTAATTGCATTTTTTAATTTTTAAATAAATTGTCGGTTAAGTTATGTAATTTTGATCCAAATAAAGATAATAAAGTGATTCAATAAATGATCTAGATTGATAGGTCGAAATTTGGCTGAAAATAGATCTCAATTAGTGTGGATCAGACCGATATTGGCCTTGTGATGAGAAAACTTGATATGAAAGTTATATAAAGGTTAAGGTCTCCTGTAGTTGCTCATATCAATCGTAAGTATAAAAAATTTCTGATCCGTTAAAAGATCTTATTTATTGAGAAAACTGTAAAAAGACCTAAACCATATGTCGGTAAACACTTTCTATAAAAGATTACAGGATATTCGTGATCATTTGAAGCTCGGAATTGACATCAAAATTAGAGATGGAACCGAAATTAGATATTCCATATTACTTTTATTTTTAATCTTTTCATGTTATCCTAAATATGTAATAAGATTTATACTATGTATTACATCTTGGCCCCTGAATTCTTCAATTTGGGAGTTACTTAAGTTGCTAAATATTTGTTCCTTATCTATAATCATACTTATATTTTTCAGATATGACATTAACAAGTGTAGTTAAAGATTTTGTTAAGATATGATCATTTGTTTTATAGAAAGGGCTAAACATTAACTATTATAACGATAATGAAAAGTAAAATCACTACTAGCGGGCCTCCATCTCCCAATTAACTCTATGCTGAGCAAAAGGTCATTCATTTAAACTTTAACCGTGATGTTATCAAATAAGCAATCTCTTTTCCTTGAAAGAGATAATAGCCTCCTCGTTTTGTATTTTTCCGCGTGAAGAGTAAAAGCACTGAACGTATATTATTACATTGGAACATCACAGAGGAAATGAAAGCTATATTATTTCTGAATCAAGATTTTGATCTACCATCTTTTCTTGAAGTGTTCTAGAATTTTAATTGGCGTCGGTAATATTGTGATTGCATTTGTGTCCATTTTTTCAGTTTGTTGTTACTTGTAAAAAGTTTGCTTATTTGCTAATCCAAAATGGTCATCTATTGCTTTTACCAAAGTTGGCTTGTTATGGATGTGCCTATTCTCACATTTACATTTCTGAATGCTTGCAGATTTACATTCTGTGTAACCATTAACTAACATCTCATATTAATTTTAGTACGTAAAACTCAAATAACAAGTTCGCGTATTAAAATCATCATATAATCACACCATTACGAACGTCTCATATTAATTTTAGTACGTAAAACTCAAATACTGTAACAAGTTCGGATATTGAAATCTTCATTTGAGTTGATTAATTATATGATGAACTCAACTTGACTGAAAGTTTCATCAAATTTTAAGTTTTATTTTAATTTAAAATTTTAATTTAAATTCGAATTTAGTCAAAAAATTTATTAAATTAAAATTTATATATTGATTTTAAGTTTTGACTCTTTTTGCCACTTCAAAGTATATACCAAATATGATGATTTTTGCCTAATTGAATTGTTTGAATAGAAAGTTAAGCGTAAGACTTTTTGTTAAACACATGTTTGCTGACCCGTCCATGGTTGAAGATTTGGTAAGTAGAAAAGTTGGATATGTCCGGTCCAGAACCAAAAAATATTTCATTCAAGCTTGAGTTCCTCTTTTCTCCAGAAGGATAATGAAGAATGTGAGGCGTGGCGTGGATCACCGTGAGGCAGACACCTAACATTGCTATTACTTTGCTGTTGTCTATCTGAATTCTGACAGCAAGGCTTGGTTGGTTGGTTACACTTTTTTCAAGAAGTTAGGCGAATACTTTATTACTTAAATCTAACAGTCTCTGCATCTTCGGTAATTGCCTGCTGAAACTCGGCATGTTACACTTATTTCAAGATTATTAGTACTTAAATCTAATAGTCTCTTCATTTTCTGTAGTTTCGCAGAATCAACAATTACCTCTTTAGATTAAGAGGGCAATTTGAAATGAAATTTCATATCAATATTTAAATTACAGAATACAATTGCGTCCATAATATTGAGAACACGTTAGAATAAATATTATTGCAATCTTGATAAAAATCAAAAGAAGACTCATATCAAGATTTTAAATTGTGAAACACAAGCTATAATACAAGTTTAAATATCTTACATTAATTTATTGTAATTAAAATCATATGTTATTTAACTACACTTGCATCATTTGTAATTAAGCTGATAACTGATAAGTGTCGTTTACAATTTAAAATCTTTATTGGTTTTGGTCGGGTTGGTCGTGTTGGGTCTGAACCCAGTCAAAACGACCCGTTGGCCGATCGGTCCATTCTTCAAAGATCAGTCTTATACTTAATGGCTATGTCAAGCCCAAGTCCGATCCACGCTCTCCTCAGCCCATCCGTACGTGAGAGACCTCCATGCACACGTAAATGCCTAAACCTAGTTACTGCTCCATATATAAGATATAATTTTACCAAAATAGAGGTACGTAATCATAACCCCATTTTTCTCTGTATACGGCGATCTCACCTTCACCAAAAGACTGACTTGAGTGTCGGAGGGGCTTGTCGGAAAACAATCCCCGACGTGCCTTCATTGTTTTGCAGGAACCTTCGAGCCAGAGTTCACGTATTCAGCAGTCGACTTTATGAACCTAAACGGTAGTGTTCAGCCTTGTCAAAATCTGACAGAACCAGGTTTTATGTTAGAATTGAATTGAATCGAAGTGACCCAAAAAAAAAATGATAACAGCAATCGCACATTCAACCGATGACCTACAATTCGAATCAGAAATGGACAGAGGTGTTGTTCATGCATCTCGGGGCACATGCTTTATATAAAATAGACAGCGAGGGCTGCGGCTGAGGTCGCGAGAAGCAACACTTTATCGTTTGTTTTAACCTCTTCCAACTGTCTGCATTAGCGCATGAAAGAGATTGATTGATCTTGTTATTATATATTTCTCATTAATATAACAACTAATTCCTCAGCATTATTATCCTCGAATATTGTGTAGCTATCCATAATATACTCCCGTGGACTTGCCAACTAAAACGTCGGCGAATGAGAGAGGTTGCAGAGCTGACTCAAACAAAATTTCCGCCGACATTAACACCGACGGAACGCTGTTTTAAGTTAATTTAGAGAAACTTCGTGCCGTTGTGTTTTACCATTCACTGTCTGCGCTTGATATTCGTGCTTGTTGGAGGATTCCTTAGGACGTCAAGTGCTTTTATATGTTGCAGGTTTCGAGATCAAATTTTTATGAAAACATTTCATTTCAATTATTACGTATTGGTTATTATGTACAAACTTTATTTAATATGCAATATTCAATTATAAAAAATAACAATTTTAAAACTATTTAACCTTTTAACATTTTTTATTTAACATCTAATTTAAAATTTTTTAATTTAGTTACCAAATACCAACTCTTAGAAATTCGTACAAAATGTTAATGTTATTACTTGTTAATTGATGTGATTAACCGATGGATAGTTACGTAATATTTGTTGTACCCGCTACATCAACTAAAAACTAATAAAAATAATAATTTTTAATTGAGTTGTATAAATTTTAAAAAGTATGTCAATAAATTGAAATTTTTAAAATTTTAAGTACTAAATAAAAAAATTATAAGAAGTTAAAAACTTTAAAATTTATTAGTTTTATAAGAAATCTATTTAATACCTACACTGCTACATATCAATTGACACAAAAAAAATTATTATGTCAAAAATAATGTCTTATGTAACAAACTAGCATATCTTTGTATTAAATGAAGAAATTCTTGTCTCACCTCCAGTGAAGTAACCTCTGTGAACTTTGGGATAGGATAAGCCTTGATTCTTTTGAAATCTAGTTCTAAAGGAAAAGAAGGTGCATGAAGGTATGATATTGTATCATTTGCAAAAAAAAGAGATAGCACAGTGGAAATCCGTATTGAAATAGAAGCTAAAAGTAATAAAATGACATTTTATACCATCATTAACTTCTTTAACTACCTTTTAAAGAGTAGAGGAAGTCCCTTCTAAAGCAAGAGTGCCTTCAATTGAGGATTTAGTGACTACAGTTTCTTTTGAGTAATTTGGAGGGGGAGCAAGTGAAGTTACTTACAAAAGCACTTGGAGCTAGAGTTGGAGCTTTTTCATAACTAAAACTTGTTAGGGACTTCTCTTTAAGTTTTTTTAGGGAGAAGAATATGAGCCACACATTTCTATTAGGAAGGCTAACTTTCTTCTTTATTTTCGACACCCAAGATTCCAAAATCTATAAGCAAATAAAGTTGGAAAATTTAAGGAGCCAAAAATACGAAAGTAAAATGGGAATACCTTTGAAAAGAGCAAAATCAGGTTGAGGAATTAGATTCTTTTTAACCACCAAGAGTGGTAAGGCTCTGTGCCAGCGATGCTAATAACAACAATCTTACACTTTAAAAAGTGATAACGATTGAATTTTTTTTAAAAGTATTTAACATTGACTACATTTGTTTAGAAAAGAACTCCTACTAGATATTCCATAAAATATACATCGAAGAATTCCTAGGGATAGATCAAGTTGCCTACTTTAAAGGTAAGGGAGATACATTTCAAAACCTAAGGTCATAATAGAAAGGTTGAGTTTTAGGGCTTTATCACCACCAATAACAAAAACTCTAAGATTGATATAAATGAGGAAAAAAAATTGGTAAATGGATAATAAGAGGATCTAGAAGTCTTATAGAGATACTAAGATATTGAAGATGTCTTTAGGAGATTTATTACATAAGCTGGTAGGTAATCAAAGTCTAAGAAAATCAGGAAATCTAGGGTTAAAGGAAGGTAAACCTTCTTTGTCATTGAGTTCATGGAAATAAGCAAAAGTTCGAAGCTGGATAAAACACACACACAAATTAAGACATTGTAAAAGTATATTGGAGAGGTGTCTCCTTAAGTTTCTATTAAAAAAACCACAAGAAAATGAGCCTAAAGTGAAGAACTTACCAGAAGCTACCGCTTTATTAAAAGGAAGGAATTCTAATTTAAGTTTCGATTAAGTAGCTTAGCTAGTTTTTTTTCATGAAAACAAGTAGCTAAAGCAACAAGGTAGGCATTAATTAAAAAATGAGTTTGTATATTATAAACAAATAACTATTCTGTTAGCCTTCGAGTTATGAATAGAGCTAGTAGTCAATTGAGAACGTGATATAGTCAAGAAATCGGATCGACACGCATCACAAATGCTTGCCTTCGCATCAAAAGGCTATAATGATGTTCCAACCAAGCAACTTAATAAACACATGACTTAGTCGAGTAACCAAATCGACATTCATCACCAATGTTTGTCTCTATGTAAAAAGACTAGGTTCATGCCCACAAAAAGTAATAAATAATAATAATAATAATGAAATTGTGTTTTCTAATAAAAATCTATTGAACTTGTACATAGCTTAGCTTTTCATGAAAATGTACTTAGGATTAGTTACAAAGTTTGAATGACCAAATAATTATTAATGTGTGTGTATAATTGAAAAGAGCGAATAAACTTGACATTTAAGTTTTTATTAATATTTATATTTAGTCCAGAGCTCCTAGATGTGGATTTTGCATATTAATGATTTGGAACAACTTGAATGACTATGTTTAAAGTTAAATTTATTTCATAAAGTTGAATTCACTGTCTCATTGTTGCATTGTGTGCTTTGTGATTTTGTGTTGATGTTTTGTATGCTTTAGGACAAACAAATGTTTAAATGTAGGGATGTTGATAAGCGTAAATTGCATTGTGTTTTAAGGCATAGTTTGATATGTGTTTAGCCGTTAAGTCAATCATTTAGCATATGTTTAGGCTAAAATTGTGTTAGTTTGTAATTTATTTATATTTTAAGTGTTTTAGGGTTAGTACAAGTTTTTGAGCTTAAATATTATGTTTTTAAGGTACTTTGACATATTTGTTAGTATTTCAAGGTCAACATCGAAGAATGAAGGAGTTTTGGAGACAATCAGATTGAAACAATGGGTCATGTTCATGACAGAAGCTCAAGGAACAACCTACAATTGTGGCCTACAAGCCACGATCGTGATAGAATGCTTAGTTATGAGCCACAATTATGGCCTACATTGGACAGATACGCAAGCACTCTATTTTGAGGGATTCAAAAAAATCTTAGGGTTACCCAAAAGTTAAAGAAGTATTAAAAAAACAGAAAGAGGCAGAGAAAAAGAACTTTTTGCATCAAACACCTTGAGAAACCTTAAAGAGAGATCATCAAGAGATAGAGAAAGAGAAGAAGGAAGAGAGAAGAGGAAAAGAAGTTGAATGGAAGTACTTCCCAGATCAGGAGGTTTCCCGACTTCATTGCCTCTTGTCATCCATTTTAGATTGTATTTCCTATTCTTTTCAATTTTATTATTGTATAGAATTGGATTGAACAATTGATGATAGGATCTAGATTATCGAAGATGTTCTAAACTCACCCTTAAAACTTTATTCTTGAATTAATGAGAATCTGATTGTTTATATGTTTATTGGATATTGTTGTGGTTTGATTCTATTATTGCATAATTCGATAATAAACTAAGAGAGTGAATCGAATGAATAATGATTAAATTGGACTAATGAGAGTTAGGTGATTTAATAAAACTAGAATTAAATCATATCAATAATTTGTATGGAGAGAGATCTTCTATAGACTTTTGATAGTTTATTAAAGAGCTTCAGAACTAATTAAGATTTTGGATAGGTTGTGAATTGATAGATTGCAACCTCCATAATCTAATTAGGGTTTATAATTTAGGGTTAATGGTTATAACTTGAGAGAGAGTAATCAACCCTATGATAATCTAGAACCAACAATCCAATAATTCATAATCAGTTATCTTAACATTAAAGATAGATAAAATTCCCTTTCTATCAATTGGTAATTTCCTTCAGTTGATTCTTGGGTGTGTTGCAAATTGCTTAATAATTAGTATTTTCGTGTTTGATTCTTAATTTGATTGATTGAATTAAATTCTTATATTATTTTCGTTGCATCTTGAATTTTTGTTATTTTTTTATGGCCTTAGATTTTATGATTAGATTAGTTCCCTCTTCATGGGATCAACACCTTTGGTACTATATTAATGAACTGTGTGCTTACGGATTATCGAGGGTTAATAATTAAAATTTACACACAACCAAACCCCAATCAATTTTCTATTTTAAAACATTTTTATGCTATTGTTGAAATAAAAACATACAAAAAGTTGAAGTATATTAGAGTTGAAAATTGAGCAGAGTACAAAAGTGCATTTAAAAACTATTGTAGAGATCATATAATCAAACTAAGAAAATAGTCGTTAAGTAACTTTAACTCAATAGATTTTAAAAAATGAATCATACCACCATTAAATGAATTTTATGTATATTTGCATATGTAACACTACTAATCTCTTTCTTCATAGTAACGCTAAGAATAGAAATAGATTTACTCAACCTTTATTCATCATTCCATATGAGTCTAAGGAGGCAAATGTGTCTCACAAGATCTTACGATAATATATGGTTATAGAGCATTCATACATATTCTTAGAAATGAGAGATCCAAACTTAACGGTAAATCTAAATTATGCATCTTTTTAGGTTATTCTAATGATTAATTTGGATAGAAATTACAAGATTTGGATCAGAACAAGATTATTAGAACTTAAGATTTTGATTATTTGAAAGAATATGTAATTAGACATTTTAAGAAAAATAATAAGCTATTAAAAGTTGGGAGCTATACAAATGTAAGTTCAATTCCTAAAATACCTACAAATGAAGAGGAACCCATACCACTTGAAAACTTGGAAGCAAAAGAGATTCCAAAAGCTTATTAGGATGCAATTGAAAAATAAATGGAAACAATTTAAACCAAACTACTGTCTAAATGCTTGTTATGGTGATCTAATAAAGAAAAATAATCTTCTTAGAGGTACTTTCCACATAAGTATGTGAAGATTATTAATCGAGAAGAACCAAAAATCTGTAAGGAGGAAATGTATCATGATCAG
This sequence comes from Erythroxylum brevipes, assembly GCA_027479065.1. NCBI lineage: Eukaryota > Viridiplantae > Streptophyta > Magnoliopsida > Malpighiales > Erythroxylaceae > Erythroxylum > Erythroxylum brevipes. The sequence continues at coordinate 53,203,501 of JANIHY010000006.1, read as the reverse complement.
AAAAATAAATAGTTTAAAGGAATGTAAAAGGAGATGAAGTTGCTATATAAAAACCTCACATTTGAGTTAGTGAAGACACCTAAATGTAAAAGAACTTTAAAGAATAAGTGTATTTTTAGTTAAAAGATTAAGAGAATTTTAAGCTCATGTATAAATTAAAACTGGTTATAAAAGGATCCGGTTAATATAAGGAAGTTGATTTTGAACACATGTTCTCATATATCTTTAATTAGTGTTTCACTCAATTTAATAGGTAGTCTACACTTAGATATGAAGACTACTTTCTTGTATAATGATCTGGAGGAGATATAGAACAATAACTAAAATTGAAAATAATGAAAACTATTTTTTTTACATATTAAGCAAGTTTAATTATTTCAATTTTAGATTTTTATTCATGAATTTAAAATTTTTGAATCACTAGTAAAAAGGGATTTTAGTAATGAAAAAGTCCTCAATGCTATACAAGCATTTCAAATTCAATTCTAAATTATAATCAATTTGAAATTAAAATAAATTGAATGAAAAGATCAAAAAGGCCTTAAACTCAAAATATATGAGCATATGGTATCTAGGTTATAAAAAAAGCATGTATAGTTTGAAGCAAAAACAAAGACAATGATATAAAAATTTTGAATTATGACTAGGAATAACATCGTTTTAGGCTCTGGGCCAAAAACTTTTGTGAGGACTTGGGCCTGATCTGAGGTTCGAACTGGTTTGGGACTTATTACTCAAGCTTAAACCTAATCGAAATTTGGGTGACAAAAAACGTGATCAAGAATTTAGTTTTAGATTAAACCTTATTATTATGTTAAAAAATGGTATTGTTTTGCTTATTACAAAACGATATAATTTGAAAATTAACATTTCGATGTTTAGGCTTTGGGTTAAGTCAAGTCATATAGTTCAAGTTTAAGCTTAACCCAAAGCTTAAAATTACTAAAACTCAATCAAGTTAAGCTAAATTTATTGACTTCAATTTGGTCTTGATTGGGGCTGGGCCAAATTGTCAACTAATATTTGATAGATCTCGGGTAAAATTGAGCCACTTTAGATCACTATGAATTATTGAGAAATTCTCATATAGATTTTATTAGTCTTTCTTTAGGTAGGTGACATGGCAATCATTAACCATAATTTTAAGAAAATAAAAAGTCTCAAAGTATTATTGAGCAACTCCCTTGTCATGGAAGATTTGAGTTCAGCGAGGAGGATTCTTAGTATGATAATTATTCGTAATGGAAGAAATAGAAATATTTGATCATTTCATTAGAAATATATTAAAAAGGTGTTGGTTTAGTTCAACATGGGAATAATTAACATGTTTGTGCTCCACTTGTTTATCATTTTTAATTTAGATCTAAGTAATGTCATACAAATGAAAAAGAAAAAAAAAGGGATGAGGAATCCCGTAGTCATCAATTGTTGGATACTCGATGTATGTTATGATGTGCAAAAAAACATATATTATACACACAATAGCCATTATTAGACAGTTCCTCTCAAAGGTACTTCTAAATTTTCTATATTTTGATAACATTGCACATGTTTTAGATGGATATATAAATTCAAATATGGCTAAAGATGTAGACTTTAGTAATTTTGCAACTGAGTACCTATTCCTTGGCAATTAAGACTGTAGAAATGTTTAGCTTTTTTTTTTTTTATCACTGAGACAAAGTAAATTGCAATATTATAAGCAAGTGAAGAATTCTTGCGAATGAAAAAATTCATTTAGGAATTAGGCTAAGATCAAGAAAAGTATGTCTAGTACTATAATAGTCAAAGTTACTTTCACCTTAGTGAGAATCCAATACTCCACTCAAGGTCAACGCATATCGATATACATCATCATTGGATTTGAGATATTCTTAATAAACTACTGCAACTTGAAAAAAAAATCACATTAATGATAATAAAGTTGATATGATAACAAAATTTTTATATACAGAGAAACTCAACATTTATAAGTATGTAGCTTGTATGAGTATAATTCCCCAGTAGGTATGAGGGAGAGACTTTTTGTATTATAACACCACTAAAATCATGTGAAATAGTGGAATGAAGAAAATTAAAACATAGGATGATGTTGTGAGAAAGTAATATAATGGTATATAAACAGAGGTAAGTGAGTGTGTACCAAAAATAAGAGAGAAATAAGAGTGAGTGCGTATACAAACGTTAAAAAAAAACTTTATATAGATGGAAAATTTAATGGATACTTAACTTTTTTAGCTATCTATCACATCATTGATGATGTGGAAAAATTTATTATATGTTAAATTTATTTTAGGTTTAAAGTACCATATATATGCCAAGTAACTATCTGGGATTCAATCTTTTTTAAAAATAAAAATATAATATTTAATTTAATTTAATTTATCATTAATTAAAATTAAGTAAAGTAATAAAATAATTTAACCTAACTTTAACTAAATGCTTAAGTTTACAAACTCCTAATTTCACCCATCGTTAACCTTAAAATTGCCAATATTCCCCTCCTTCTTCATCGACGTTTCCTCAGTGCAGTCTTCTTGCAACAATTACCAAATACAAAGAGGAGCTAAAAATTGCAAGGGAAAGAATACAATTGTTAGAAAATTAGGTTGCTAGATAAAATGTTCAACTAATTACTTGCAGTCTGAGTTACAACATCAAAAGTTGGAAGCGTCGAGATGAAGGAGAATGATGCAATATTTAAGATAGATAACACGTCCCAACTAAGTGAAAGGAGTCACAGCCAAGGTTTTGAAAAGATGGAGCCTAATGGAAATGTTTTAGCAAAAGAACTCAACATTACAAAGAGTCTTCTAAGTGCAAAGAAAGAAATTATTACTTCAATACATTAACTTGATAACAATAGTCCCTCCGAAAAGATCAGTATTTTGCGTGATCAAATTGCTTTGGCACATAAAGACATCAACACTTAAAAAGTCAAGGTCAATTTAGAAAAGATTAAGGTCTCTAAACTCCAAGAAGTCTTAGATTGATAACTAGTTTATCAGACCGAAATCATAAGAAAAGAGGCTTGAAAATAAGTCTTTCACGCTGAACAAGAGATTTTTTTTAAAAAGAAGGCACAATTTAAAGTTAAAATATCTAGATAGTTAGAATTGTACAGATTACAGATTACAGATTATATTTGTAACAAGGCGTTTTATTTATTTTTACGGTTTGGTAGTTAGTAAACTACCTTTTCTTTTACAGTACTTTTTCTTTGTACAGTTTGAACTGTATTTAAGCTCACTTTGAGCTTCATTAAGTATAACAGAGAGTTGGATTTTTTCTCTCTTCTTCATATGGTATCAAAGCCACACAGAGCTTATTCGTAACCGTTTTTCAGTTGTTCTTGTGCAAGATCTTGATTACGGAGAAGCTGTTCGATTGCAGCTTGACGACGAATCTAAAGAAAGATTCTGACAATCCAGGTGTGAGTCTTGTAACTACACCTTTGAATGGTTTCAATTACAGGACATGGAGCACTTCTATGAAGAAAGCTCTAGCAGTCAAACACAAGCTTGGTTATATTACTGGCAAGATTCAGATTCTAGATGAAGATGCGGAAGATTATGAGCAGATTATGAGCGTAATGTCATGGTGGAATCTTGGATTTTAAAATCTTTGACGAAGGATCTTCACGATGCGTTCCTGTAGGTGTCTTCCGCCAAAGACCTATGGGATAAGCTTGCCAAACGATTTGGTGATTCAACAGGACCGCAAGAGTACCAGATCAGGAGGGAGATTGGGAGTATTTCGCAAGGTAACTTTAGCCTTTCAATGTACTTCACAACTTTATGCAAAATGTGGGATGAACTGCAGTGCATTATACCTGTTCCTCAATGCATCTGTGGCTGTTGCACTTGTGACGTTTCAGGCAAGATCATGAAACTTAATGAAAATACTAAGATCGTACAATTCTTAATGGAATTGAATGAGTCTTACAGTCATGTTAAGAATCAAATTCTTATGATGGATCCTTATCCAAATATAGATAAAGTGTATTCAATGCTGATGAATGTTGAGAGGTAAAAATAAGTTTCTGATTCTTTTGGTGAGACTACAGAAGGGATTGTGCTTATGGTTGGATCAGGGACAGTAAAGACAGTTCACACAGGGAAAAATAATGGAAAGAAAAAGGAATGAAAAACATAAAAGGATGATAGAAAATGGAAAACAGAAAAGGATGATAGAGAGTGTTCTTTTTGCAAAATGAATGGACATACTAAGGATAATTGTTTTAAGTTGGATGGATATCCAGACTGGTATGTTGATCTTAAGAAACAGCAGAAGAAGAATGGAGGCAAAACAGGACAGGGACAGGTGAATTTGGTAGATACTCCTTTAGATGATAGTGAAGAGGATAATGAAGGATTGAGTATGAGAGCAATGATTCAACAGGAGCTATCGAAAATGTTGAAAGACAAACCTCAATTGCATAACATGGAGAAGGTGAACTTTGCAACTGAATTTGCAGGTAATATTTCTGCTCTTGACAAGAAAATAGGCAATACAAGCATGATGAACTCTTGTTGGATAATAGATACTGGGCCTAGCATACACATTTCAGGGAATGCTTGCTTGTTTCGTAAGTTAGTTCCAGTTAAAGGGAGGTTTACTGTTAGTTTGCCAGATGGTTCCATAACGAAAGTTAGCATGATGGGAGATATAAGACATAGCAAGGATATTATCTTGAAACATGTTTTCTATGTACCAAGTTTCAAGTATAACTTGTTATCTGTGAGCAGACTTCTGAAACATAAAGATGGGTTTTTTACTTTCTATCCATTCCTTTGTGTTTTACAGGACCAGAAATCTAAAAGGGTGCTAGCAATTGGAAAGGTTGTTGGTCATTTACACTATCTTACTGAAACGTCGTTTCATGATGATGTACAGAGTGCATTTGCTCCTTTAGGAAGAGTTAAAGATAAAATTGATATTTGTTGTTTGAGTAGGTATGTTGAATACAGTGGAAAAGTTACTGATGTTGCTTCTACTACATTATGGCATAAACGATTGGGACATCCTTCCCTTGAAATTGTAAAGAAGTTTCCTTTCATCAATAAACGTTTGCTCAAATTCGATACTGCTTGTGATGTATGTGCAAAGGCTAAACATTCTCGGTTGCATTTTCCCATCAGTGAAAGTCATAGTGAACAACTTTTTGAATAGCTTCATGTAGATGTTTGGGGTCCATATAAAAGGACATCTTTAATAAGGCTCGTTTATTTCCTAATGATAGTTGAAGATTGCAGCAGAGTTACTTGGACTTTTCTTATGCAAACTAAGGCTCAAGCAAGCTCCATTTTAAGCAAGTTTTTTACCATGGTGAAAACACAATATAATTGTTCTGTTAAAATCATTAGAACAGATAATGGAGGAGAGTTTGTTGGTTATAGTTGTCAGCAGGTTTTTATTGCTCATGGAATTAATCATCATAGGACTTGTGTCTATACTCCACAACAAAATGGTAGAGTCGAAAGGAAGCATAGACATATTCTTCAAGTAGCAAGAGCATTGTTACATCAAGCTCACATGTCAACCAAGTTTTGGGGAGAAGTTATTTTACATGCTACATACTTAATCAATATTTTGCCTACTGTGACTCTGAAGTGGAAAGCTCCTTACGAAATTCTATTGGGAAAACCACCTGATCTTGATAGCTTGAAGGTGTTTGGTTGTTTATGTTATTCCACGGATACAAGCCCACATAAGGATCAATTTGCTGCTAGAGCTTACAAATGTGTTTTTCTGGGTTATGTTGCAGGAAGAAAGGGATACAAAGTTTTTGATGTTGAAATAGGGAAAGTACACATCTCTAGGGATGTTACTTTGCATGAACATTTGTTTCCTTAAGCAGGTCAGCAATTGGAAGAGGCTAATGACACCCCAATACCATCACTACAATCGTTGACTGCAGAAATTGCAGATCACCATATTGCTCCCATTGTTAGTACCAATCGGATGGATTCTGCACTTAATGAAGATCCTGAAGTGATGCCAGTAGCAGATGCTTTTTCAGATAGACCACAACAATTGCATCCAACTTCTGAAGGCAGGAGAAGTAGCAGAGACAGGAGGTTGCCATCTTGGATGTCTGATTATGTAGTGAATCATAAGCGTTTCTTGATGGACAATGGCGGTAAGACTTGCAGTTCACCTCATCTGCCTAACACTTTTCCTTTTTACAAGAACATAAACTCTCAGATGATGTCGCAGAGTTCTTATGCAATGTGACAACAGTAATACCTAGAAGTTTTCAAGAGCCTAGTAAAGACGAGAAATGGGTCCAGGCTATGTAATCAGAATTACAAGCTCTAGAAAATAACCACACCTGGGAGCTCACTACGTTGCCTTCAGGTAAGAAAGCCATTGGCAGCAAATGGGTTTTCAAGTTGAAATATAAGTCAAATGGGACAATTGATAGGCATAAAGCTCGCTTGGTTGCAAAGGGGTTTAATCAAGTTCATGGTGAGGATTACTACGATAGTTTTTCTCCAATAGCAAAGGTGGTGACAATACGAGTTTTTCTAGCTATTGCAGGGGAAAGGGGTTGGAGTTTAAATCAATTAGATATCAACAATGCGTTTTTGCATGGATATCTAGATGAAAATGTTTACATGGTTCCACCTGAAGGCTACACTAAGGCACATCCAGGACAGGTTTGTAAGCTTGTTCGATCTTTATACGGGCTTCAACAAGCCTTCCGACAGTGGAACACTGCTTTTACAGGTTTTCTTCTGCATTTTGGATTTTAGCAGAGTGAGCATGATAATTGCTTGTTTGTCTTTTGTCAAGGTGATTGTTTCTTGATGCTTTTGGTGTATGTGGATGACCTTCTTATTAGTGGCAATTCTGCTCAAACCGTAGTTCGTCTCAAATCTGCCCTTCATGAATAGTTCACTATTAAAGATTTAGGCGTGGCTACGTATTTTTTGGGCTTAGAACTTATTCGGGATGAGTCTGGTATTTTTCTCAATCGGAGGAAATATGTGTTGGACCTGTTAGCAGATGCAGGTCTCCTTGGTTCTAAGCCTAAGGCAATGCCTTTCCCGAAAGGTGGTAATCTCCTAGATGTCCATAGTCCTCCATTGCAGAATCCTCAAGAGCATCGTCGTTTGGTTGGCCGATTGTTGTATTTGGGTTTCTCATGGCTAGATATTACTTATAGTGTGCAGCAACTTAGTCAGTTCTTACAGCATCCGAAGGAGGTTCAGCTTCATCACGCCATTCATGTTTTGAAGTATCTCAAAGGTAATCCTTCTTTGGGTCTTCATTTTCCTGCTCATTCGGATCTGTCATTGCGAGCTTATTCGGATGCAAATTGGGCTTCTTGTATCACGGCCAGAAAGTCTTTGATGGGTTTTTGCATCTTCTTGGGTGGTTGCTCGATTTCTTGGAAAACAAAGCGTCAGACCACGGTTTCTTGCAGTTTTGCCGAAGCAGAGTACAGGGCCAAGGCGTCTGCTAGCTGTGAGCTGCAGTGGGTTAGCTATTTACTTGTTGATTTACGGGTTTCCCTTTCTCTTCCCATTCCTTTTCATTGTGATAGTAAATCTTCCATTCACATCACTTGTAACCCTATTTTTCATGAACGCACTAAACACATAGACATTGACTGTCATGTAGTGAGGAATCAGTACAAACAAGGTTTTATTTCCCCAGTTCACGTGGCTTCTTCTTTGCAGATTGCCAACCTCTTCACTAAGCCTCTTTCTGCTCCTGTCTTTCATCGTTTACTGTCCAAGTTGGCTTTGATTGATTTTCATCAAAGTCCAACTTGAGGGGGGGGATGTATAGATTACAGATTACAGATTATATTTGTAACAAGGCGTTTTATTTATTTTTACGGTTTGGTAGTTAGTAAACTAACTTTTCTTGTACAATACTTTTTCTTTGTACAGTTTGAACTGTATTTAAGCTCACTTTGAGCTTCATTACGTATAACAGAGAGTTAGATTTTTTCTCTCTTCATATTCTTCATAAGAGTGAAGAGGAAAGTTACATTTGTAGTAACAGTGCTAGTTCTGTATCACTTACCTGCGATTGGTTAACAACTAGTCATAGAGCTAGTTCTATATCGCTTACTCGCAACTGATTAACCACTAGTTATGGAGATGGTTTTACATTGCTTATTCGTACTAGGTTACCCATTATACACCGGTATAATATCATGTATAAAACTTATTGGTATATTATATGCTAGAAACCATTTCCTTTTTATCAACCAATAACATTATCTCAATGTAAACTCAAATCATATAAGATTTAACTTTCAAACTTCAATTCATATATTGATAAAACATAAACTTATACTAGTAATATTCACATAAAACTCATAATCAATATTCATTTCACGATAGAATAGAAATCATTTTTATAAAATCAATTTAAAGAACACTCACTTTTTTGCAAACTTATAGTCAAGCACACTCATGCATTCGGTGCCTCTTTTTTACCTACACAAAATGCATTTTGCTTAGGCATTTATTTCAAAATTTGGAAATAATACATTAAAACTATAAATTTGATTTAACTGAATCTGAGATTAGTATTTAATCGCATAATACGTACACTAATTATATTTTTCTTACTTTTGTAATCTAACTTATTATTTTTTGTTTCCAAATATATCTTCGAAAGTCATTTAAATACTATATTTTACCCATTTTAAAACACTATCTCACTCAATTTAATTCACCATATCAATATCATGCATGATGAGTCACAGTTATGACCCCTGTCTAAAATTCATAACTCCACTTGTTCCTAAATTTTCACATAGTATATGTTAACATTAGGTTTTGAGGTCTTCTAGACATTTGTTCATCTATGTCTCTAGTTTTCATATGATTAAAATAAGGCCATTTAAAGTTCTGAATCAAGAAGCGTAAACCAAACATCACAAGTTGCTTTAACATAGGGCAGCATCAGATCACCATTTTCAATCTTAAATTACAATATGATTCAAGAATTAGTTCGGGGTCTCTCTTAGGAATTTTTTAGTATTATGCCTTATGTTTCATTTTCAGTTGGAATCATCTAATTTGGAGGTTTGTAGGCCAATTTATGGCCAAAACAATGGGATTGATTCAAACAAAACCTAAGATAGAATTCTACTACACGTTACTCTCTTGTCATATTCAATCAATTCCAGGAAAAAAAAACACCAAAATAACACTAAGGACTATTGATATTAAACACATCCATCCCATACTAAAAATGCACAAAAATCAGGAATTTAAACTAGGAAAACTTACTACTTTTTCCTCCAAACTTTTGAATATTTGTTAAATAACATTACTTGATCAAGATCTCTTCAAAACTCCATCAAACCCATCAACAATGAAAGCCCTCTTATTCCTCTCTCATTGGCCGACCTTCACACTTACTTCTCTTCTTTTCACTTTCTTTTGGTATCCCACGTTTATTCTCTCTCAACACTCACGGTTATGCTAAAGTATGAAGTTAAATGTCTTACTTTATGCTTTTTTATACTCATTTAATGGATTCAACATGACACCTTCCTATTGGTTCTCTTATAATGACTCATCTTTCCACCAACACCATGTAAAATGACCAAATTACACTTTAATGAATACCAAAAAGACCAAGTTGCCCTTTAATACATACAAAATTATACAAATTTCATCTTCAAAATTTAAATAAGCATACATGGTCAAACAAGTGGGAATACAATGCACGAATCTGCTGCTTAGGCTCCCATGTAGTTTTCTCTACCGCATGATTCCTCCACAGTACCTTAACTAAAGGAATGATCTTATTATGCAAAACTTGTTCTTTACGGTCGAGGATCTGTACAAGTTCATGCTCAAAAGTTAAATCTTTCTTTAGGTTCACCGATTGTGTTGTGATTACATATGAACTGTCTACTAGGTACTTGCGAAGCATAGATACATGAAAGACGTTGTGAATTCGAGCGAGTTCATCTGGTAGCTTTAATCAATATGCCACTGACCCAATTCTTTCTGTGATCTCATACAATCCCATAAAGTGATGAAAGTTTGTAGAAAGGATAAAAAGGCAATAACTATCCCTTCTTCTTTTTGACAAAAACAAGTTTCTTTTCATCACATTTTTGCAATTGATCGATAACATATTGGTTCTTATTCTCCTCTAAGTATTTAAGTTGGTGTTCACAAAGATAAATTCCTTTGTCAAGTTGCTCTCTATTAACATCAATGGCTAATGAATCACCATCTTGATATTTCCACATGTAATAGCTAATCATTGTCCTATTGTGTGGTCACCACAATACTCATATTGAAATTCAAGTTGCTCACAAGGCTCTTTTCTTCAAAATCGTTGTCCAATTTCTACTTTAACATTATCATAAATCTTTTAATTTTGTATGTCGACTTTTATTGTATCTATAGAAAGAGTTATACTCCCTGAAGTAGTCATTTCTTGAGATTGCATAAATTGGTTGAAAATTGATCTTAACTTATTTATATTCATGGCGATCATATTGAACCTGAATTTTTGGCATCTATTTCTCACTTTGTATATAGGAATCCTTGAGTTCTTGGGATAATTTTTTTAATATTCTTAGGTCCCAATTATCTTTTGTCATGTTTATGAAATTTTCTTGCCAAGAATCATAAAATTCTAATATCATTTGTTGTGATTATTTATGGTTAAAGAGGAAATGAAGAATAAAGCAGAGGAAGGAGAGAGGAGTCTAGAAGAAGGAGGAGAGAGAAACACACAAAATAGAGAGAAAGTAAAATACTTAATTCATATTTTTGGTGATGAAATGATTACAAAGATTTTTATACTAATTTCAAATTAAAATATGTTAGTAACTCTTATATGTAAATGACTTTTGAACTTAAATTGATGTTTGAATTGTCTTCCAACAATAAAATGTGTAAATTGAAATGAATTGTTAAGACTTCTCAATGATGATACCTTAAGAAAACTTAAAGAGCCTTGGTTATAATCTGATGTAATGAGCATGAAAATATATGACCAACTGTCCAGTTTTGGGATGGTGTTTTTTACTTTGATGCTAGAGAAATAATGCACAATCATGACATTAATATCGCTTCCGTGTACTTGATGGTGAATTTGCTTTGTCATTTCAGAGTGGTCAATGCTTTTCTTTTCGATTTAAACTGAAGGTTAAATTGTTTAGAATGCTGGTTTATAACTAAATAAATATGGAATTGAATATGAGAGGTGGATAGGGAGGGGGAAGCATGAACGAATGTGGATTCGTAACAATGATGAATGCTTTCTGGGCCATATGTTGCTCGGTCAATGGAGACCATATGTTGTTGGATCAATGATACCGGGATGTGTAATGTGAGGGGTAAGATCTTGCTTTTAAGCTCATTTGCCGAGTCCTAAGTTGCATTAAGAATTCATGTGCTCAAAAGTGTCTCGTATCAAGTAACCTGGATAATTATAGTGGATGAATTAATAAGAAGCTATTGGTGCCTGAATTTTGGATCTTTATGAGAGGGGGTAGAAAGGTCATGTTGGACGCTTTGTTAATCTACACCAGCTTTATTTATTTATTCACATCCTTAAAAATGTGATGGTTATCTAACCCTAATTCTTAACCTTAAGTTTTTTTTTTATTTCTTAAATTATGTGTTTCTGATAACGTACATAATGGCTGTTATCAACCTTAACACAAAGTGATAATGAAATTTTAAGAGTGGAAAACACATAAATAAAGATAAAATTTCTATTAAAGAAGAATACTGAAAGAGAAAGAAGAAGCATATTGATGTAAAGGTAATGCTTTACATTTTATAGTGCTGGACTAAACTGAAAACAGAAATCGACGCAAACATGATGACACTATAGCAGCAATTGAAGTAGTGCTTGATACCACAAAAAAAGAACTACTGAATCCCTAAGACATTATCTAATTTGTTTAAACTAAAAAGAAAACAAATGAATAAAAGCCACATGACAAACACATGAGTTTGAAGTTACAGAAGCCAAAAACTAATACTCCTCCTTGCTTTTGTTATTGTAAACTCCAATTTTCTACCTTAGAAGCTCAAACTTGTTAACTGAAAGTGGTTTTGTGAACAGATCAGCTATTTGATTTTCAGTTTTGTAGTAAACCAAAGTTGCTCCTCCATTCTGTTATATTTCTCTCAAGAAGAACAATTTGATGTTGAAATACTTTATTTTTCCATGAAAAACTGGATTGTTAGAGATTGCAATTGATGCTTGATTGTTAACAAAGATCTCCACACCATTTTTCTGCTCCATATTCAAATCACGCATAAGCTTCTTTATCCATAAAACTTGATTAACTGCTGCTGTAGCTACAATAAACTCAGCTTTTGCTGTAGATTGTGCAACAATCTCTTACTTCTTTAAGCACCAAGAGAAAAAATCTGAGCCAAAATCGAAACAATAGCTTGATGTACTTTTCATGTCATCAACAGAACCAACCCAGTCGTTATCTAGGAATCCACATAGCTTGAAATCATTGCATTTTCCAAACTTAACTCCATAACTGATTGTACCTTTAATATACCTTAACACTCTCTTTGTTGCAATTAAATGTAACTCACTAGCACAATGCATAAAGCGAGATAAGAGATTTACAGCAAATAAAATGTCAAGTCTGGTGGCAGTAAGGTACATAAGGCATCCAACCAAGTTTCTGTAGTAGCCTTCATCAACTTTCTCGGTTCCATCTCCCTTGCTCAGCTTCTCTTTTTGATTCATGGGTGTAGCAACAACTTTGCATTTCTCCATTTTGAATTTCTCCAAAATTTCTTTGGCATACTTTTTCTGACAAATGAATACTTCATTTTGGCTTTGTGTAATCTCCATTCCAAGAAAGTAGTTCATGAGACCAAGATCCATCATTTCAAAAACCTGCTCCATTTCTTGTTTGAATTTCTCAATTAGCAAGGCATTATTTCCGTTCACCAAGATATCATCAACATAAAGAGAAACTATAAGAACAGTATTGTCCTTATGTTTAACATAAAGAGTTGTCTCCGATAAGCTTTTTTTGAAGCCTAAGTTTTGCAAATAATCATCTATCTTACTGTACCAGGCCCTAGGTGCCTGTTTCAAACCATAAAGAGCCTTTTTGAGTAAGTAGACTTTATCTTCTTCACCTTGCACAACAAAGCCAGTGGGTTGCTCCACATATATTTCTTCCTGCAAAACACCATTTAAAAAAGCAGATTTGACATCTAATTGAAATACTTTCTGTAAAGATATGCGTATATTTGTAAATCCCATTAGAATAGGAATATGTAATCCGTATCCCTTTAGAATAGGGCTTCTATTTTATTTTCCCTCTGTATATATATTCACGTTTCTGCAACCTTTCAATATACAGAACAAGGAGTCTGCAATTATGCTCCTGATACAAAACTTATTCAACTTCTATTGGCTTCTTTAATCCTCTTCATGGTATCAGAGCCAAGTTCAGGAAATCAAAATGATGTCTCCAGATGATTTAGCGAAGATTCTCGCTGCCATCAACACAAAGAACAGTACGGATGATCCGTATCATGTCAATCATTCTGAAGCCCCTGGTTTTAGTCTGGTCAATACCCCTCTGACAGGACCAAATTATCTTTCTTGGAGTCGATCTGTTCAGATTGCACTTCGCGCGAAGAAAAAGCTCGGATTTATAAATGGGAAAATAAAAGCTCCGTTGCCAGATTCAGATGAATATGAAAAATGGCTGACAGCAGACAGTATGGTCGTTTCATGGTTGCTAAACGCCATCTCCAAAGACATATCCAACGCTTTTGTTTACTGTAAGAACGCAAAAGCACTTTGGGATGACCTCCAGCAGCGTTACGGGGAGAGTAACGGACCAATGATTTACCAAATTGAAAGAGAGATCGCCGGCTATCATCAAGGTACCAGTTCTGTCACTGATTATTATACTAATCTAAAACGCAGGTGGGATGAACTGCAGTGCCTCGCTCCATTACCTGTTTGTTGTGATTCTGGTACTGCAATTGCCGATTATGATAACAACCGGCGCCTGATGCAGTTTCTGATGGGGCTAGGCGATGAATACGATAACGTAAAGAATCAAGTCTTGTTAACAGACCCACTGCCATCCATAAATAAAGCTTTCTCCATGGTCTTGAGCGTTGAAAAACAACGAGAAGTACAAACGGACACCACTGATTCTTCTGAAACTGCGGCAGTCATGCTTGCTCAACGACATTCATCTGACAACCGAGGCAATCGTGGAACTGGGAATGTCAGAAATTTCTCACGTAAAGAGGATCGGAAGAAACAGTACTGTTCCAAATGCAAAACTACGGGTCATACAATTGATAATTGTTTCCTTGTTCATGGTTATCCAGATTGGTTTATTGAATTGCAGCGAAAGAAAGGGGTTGATGTTCGCAGGTATTACAACGCCAACAATGTTATGCAAGTTGCCGCAGATACACCGTTGGTGCCAGTAACGATGCAGACAAAGGGTATTGAGCCTCTGCCTACGACTATGCCTGACTATTTGCAACAGGAATTTCAGAAATTTCTTCAAAGCAAGGGCAGCAGTACCACGTCTGTTGATGGGGATATTCGGAACGTGAACTTCGCAGGTACTTTACTCTGTTCTGTTTTTGCTAGCATTAATTTTAATTACAAGGATAATTGGATAATAGATACTGGTGCAACTGACCATATTACACCCTACCTTCATTTTTTTGACCATGTCATTAAACTTAGCCCTCCAACAACCATCCGTTTACCTGATAATTCAACTCGCCTGGTCACTCACATTGGCAATATTCGGTTAAATGACAGAGTTGTGCTCTACAATGTGTTATATGTTCCATCCTTCTGCTGTAACTTATTGTCTGTCAGTCTACTCACCAGAACTTGTGGTTTATCAGTACATTCATTTCCTGAACATTGTTTATTCCAGGATTTACAGACTAGTAAAGTGTTGGCCAAGGGGACAGTGATCAGAGACCTTTATTATTTGACGAAAGATTCTTTTTCAAAGCAAATAAGTTGTAGTTCTGTTGCTCGTTGTAGCGAGCATAGTAAACATTTGGCTTTACTCTGGCATGCCAGATTAGGACACGTTTCTTTTAAACGTTTGAAACATGTGGATGGTGTTGCTCATTGTGATTATACTGAATTAATGTGTCCCGTGTGCCCTGTTGCAAAACAAACCAGGTTATCTTTTCCTACTAGTACTATCTCTTCTGTGCAAGTGTTTGATCTGATTCATGTTGATTTGTGGGGGCCGTATAAAGTCAAATCTTTGACCAATGCTGTTTATATGTTAACGATTGTTGACGATTACAGTCGTTTTTGTTGGACATATATGTTAAAATCCAAAGTTCAGGTGCTGCCCGCTTTGAAGTCTTTCTTTCACTATGTGTTCACACATTATGAGAAACGGATTAAGGTTATACGCACAGATAACGGGACCGAGTTTGTGAATGCTGCTTGTAGTTCCTTTTTACAGGAACAGGGAACTTTACATCAAAGGTCTTGTGTTTACACCCCTCAACAGAACGGGGTCGTTGAACGCAAACATAGAACACTGCTGAATATTGCTCGTACTTTATTATTTCAATCCAAGCTACCTTCCAGTTTTTGGTCTGAATTGTTGTTGACCGCCACTCACATTGCAAACAGATTACCTTCTGAAAACTTGGATTGGAAATCTCCTTATGAACGGTTACATGGGAAACAGGTAAATTACAATTATTTTCGCACCATTGGTTGTCTTTGCTATGCTACCAACACCATCCCTCAAAAACAAAAGTTTGATCCCCGTGCATTTCCTTGTGCTCTCTTGGGTTACGCCCACAACCAGAAAGCCTATAAACTCTATTGCTTAACCACCCGAACCATCCTTACATCCAGAGACGTTATTTTCATGGAGAGTGTATTTCCTTTTCATAACACTAATCCGGCTGATGTCTCCACTTTTGTCTTACCTTCCTGCATCATTGATAATGACACCGATTTATCACAACCGAGTCTGCCTGCCGTCATAAACCCGACCACCACCGAAACACAAACTTCCACCAGTAATTCACCTGTTTCCCCAGCTCAAGTTGACACCGATTTCCATGAGGATGCCGCTATTATTAATATTGATGTTATGGTACCTTCTCCAGATGTGAGACGCAGTACCAGGAACCGAAGAACCCCGACTTGGCATGATGATTATGTAACCAACACTTCATCCACCACTTCCCAAATTCATCTTACCACTTCCCATATGACCTTTATTGCACAGTTATCTAAAAACAAAGAACCTTGCAATTATAATGATGCTAAAGAAAACATGAATTGGGTAAATGCCATGAATGCTGAATTAAATTCTTTGGAACAAAATAACACTTGGATCTTGACTGATTTGCCTCCTAATACTAAACCCGTTGGTTGTAAGTGGGTGTACAGGATTAAATATCATGCAGATGGAAGTATTGATCGCTACAAGGCCCGTCTTGTCGCCAAAGGATATAATCAGTTGCTTGGCTTGGATTATCTTCATACCTTTTCTCCTGTAGCAAAGCCGGTCACTGTTCGCGTTCTCTTAACTATAGCAGTTGCCAATTCTTGGATTGTTCAGCAACTTGATATCAATAATGCTTACCTACACGGCAATATTGATGAAGACATTTACATGCAGGTTCCTCCTGGTTATGCTAAAGCTAAAGAGGGTCAGGTTTGCAAGCTGCAGAAATCACTCTATGGGTTAAAGCAAGCCGGTAGACAGTGGAATAAGGAACTGACATCCTCGCTATTAAGCCAGGGATTCACTCAGTCGTCTGTTGATCATTGTTTATTTACTAAAGGCCATGGCCACACTTTTATTGCTTTGTTAGTCTATGTTGATGATTGCTTGATCACCAGCCCGTCTGCAACATTAATCTCGGACTTGAAGACTTTTTTGGACCAAAAATTTACCATTAAAGACCTTGGTGATGTCAAGTATTTTTTGGGTATTGAGGTGACACGAACAAGTGCTGGTATGTTCTTAACTCAACATAAGTTTATCACTGACATCATTCAGGACACTGGTCTCCAGGACGCCAAAAATGCCGACAGTCCCTATATTCAAGGTCTAAAGTTGAGTGCCGACATGGGAAAGCCTTTACAGGACCCCGGCAGCTATAGACGTCTCATTGGACGACTTCTTTATTTATCCATGACGCGACCAGATATTAGCTACGCCGTCCAACAACTAAGTCAGTTCATGCAGGTTCCCCATTACCAACATCAGAAGGCGGCTTTGACTATTGTTAAATATCTGAAGGGAACCAGTTTTACAGGACTTTTTTTATCAGCTACAAATGACTTGAAGATTAGAGCTTTTTCTGATGCCGATTGGGCATCTTGTAGCGATTCTCGACGGTCAATTACAGGTTTTTGTATCTTTATGGGTACATCGTTGGTTTCTTGGAAAACTAAGAAGCAACCTACGGTCAGCCGCTCCTCTGCTGAATCAGAATATCGTGCAATGGCGTCTACTGTGTGTGAGCTTCAGTGGCTCACCTCACTTTTGTCTGATTTTCACACTCATGTTGATCGTCCGATCCCTCTACACTGCGACAACAAAGCAGCTATTCATATTGCCGCAAACCCTGTTTTTCATGAACGAACCAAGCACATCGATATTGATTGCCATGTCGTTCGCAATCAATTACAAGCGGGCCTCATCAGCACTCCATTTCTACCATCTTCGATGCAGCTCGCTGATATGTTCACTAAATCTTTGCCTTCTCATTCTTATCGTACTTTTGTTTCCAAGCTTGGGTTGGTTGATTTTTCCCCAACACCCGCTTGAGGGGGGCTGTAAAGATATGCGTATATATGAATGTAAATTAAATCCATTAGAATAGGAATATGTAATCCGTATCCCTTTAGAATAGGTCTTCTATTTTATTTCCTTCCTTTAGAATAGGGCTTCTATTTTATTTCCCTCTGTATATATATTCACGTTTTTGCAACCTTTCAACAAGAAGTATAAGGAGTCTGCAATTATGCTCCTGATACAAAACTTATTCAACTTCTATTGGCTTCTTTAATCCTCTTCAATATAGCTTCAACTTATAGCAAAAACTTATCCTTTTTCATCAGAAAACATTTCCAATTGTGAGTGACTTCAATTATCTCTTTACTAACACATTAAAAAAATGTAATTTTCAAAAGAAACTTCTCCATGCATGCCAATAATTTTGGTTTTTCATTTTGTGGTGAGAGTATGGTTTCAGTGGAAAGTAATTCTATTACTGGATGTTATGTTTATATTATGATTACAATAAGTCAAATGATCTCAACTACCATGAGTTATAAATATAGTTTGTGATTTTATTTTGTTTGACATTTTGGTCACAGTCCTTTTCCTATTCAATTTTTTCATAGGACTCAGCATGGCCCAACAATAAATATTATTGTGTTGAACTTAAAAGTTATGTCCAAGTGACTAGATACATATATATCCTTACAAAACAGTATAGAAAACATTTTGATGTCTATCTATTGAGCCTTTGGCTGTTATCTTTTGAGTTGTCTTTTCCATCGTCGAAAGGGATATTCTATAATAGGTTGAGTTGTGATAAAAAAAACATGTAGTTTGCTTGTATGCTTGTGGCCTGAAGGTTTAGATGACTTGAAGGTCAGAATACTATATGCTTTATTGCGTCTAGTAAGGTGCCTATTTAATATTGTCTCAGCTTTTTATGCACTGGATTCCTAAAAGGCTTTTTTTCATTTTTTATGCATAGGGAATCCTGAGGTTGTTCATATCTACATCTTACGTTTGTGATTAATTCCAAATAATGAATGCTTTTGTTACCATTTTTCTGTGTTAGGTTTATCAATGCCCATTGGTCCAATTTTCTTTTAATGATTAAATTTAAGATTTAATTAAAGCAGGTTTAGCCTTCTGTAAGTTAATCGTTTAATATTTGCAGGTGCTCATGTTTGATTTGACAGATAATGCCTGAGACACGCAATTACTTCACAAAAGAACTTACCAAACCCATCCAAGCTAACTTGAGGCAATTGTAGGTGGTTCTGCCTAAGGTATGGATTTTGATTCTTACATGTAGAACCTTTTCTTTTCAATATCCCAAATTATTCTTTTTTATTTGTCATGAAATTTAAAACTACAAAAGCTTTAATTTTTTATTTTTTGATTAGATGTCAACCTCCATGGACTGCACTAGCAATGCCCCATCATTGACTCATGGAACGAAACTAATGGAGATACTTCTCAGAGCATTGGTGGTGTTAACATAGCTTCTATAACAACTTCTGGTAATCCCCAGACACCTGATTCTAATGTATTAAATCTCCCTAAATCTTCTACCACCTCTTCAAACAAAAAAACGATCTTGAGTTTGGGAACACTATATCAAGTTAGGTGAAGCTAACGATAAGGTTGGTGTATGTCAATACTATAAAAAATCTATTGCTTGTAAAAAGAATAATGACTACCAGCCTGATTAATCACTTGAATAGATGTGTTAAGTATCCATATAACAAGAAAAAGGAACCCAAAAGTGGACAAAAAACTATAGAAGGAGCAATAGTAGAAAAAGTGAAAATGAAGATGGCACATCACGTAGAGTGATAACATGGATGTTTGATCAAGAAAGATGTAGGAAGGCACTTGCTAGAATGATTATTGTTAATGAGTTACCTTTTCATCATGTAGAGCAACATATCCAACCAAAATTTAAAGTTCCTTCTCGCACTAAAGTGATTAGAGATTGTTATGCACTTTACTTAGAAGAGAGAAAGAAGATGAAGGACTTTTTTAAGAAATTGCCTTACAGGGCTTGTCTTACTATAGACACTTGGACATCATGTCAAAATCTCAGTTATATGTGTCTCACGACACATTTTATTGATCACGATTGGAAATTATGCAAAAGAATTATAAACTTTTGCCCAATTTCTGGTCATTCAGGTGTTACAATTGGTAAGGCTGTTGAGACTTGTTTGGTTAGTTGGGACATTGAAAAAGTATTCACTATAACGGTGGATAATGCAAGTTCAAATGATGTAGCTATTCAATACTTGAGAAAAAGAAT
>JANIHY010000006.1:53148465-53183350 GCA_027479065.1 Erythroxylum brevipes | reverse complement strand
TACAGAACAAGGAGTCTGCAATTATGCTCCTGATACAAAACTTATTCAACTTCTATTGGCTTCTTTAATCCTCTTCACTTTCCAACCCTTTTGAGCAGCAACAGCTAGAAGCATTCTGATTGTATCTAATCGAGCCACGAGAGCAAAGGTGTCTGAGTAATCAACACCAAAAATCTGGGCGTAACCCTTAACAACAAGTCTGGCCTTATGTTTGTTGATGGAGCTATCTGCATTCAACTTCGTTCTAAACACCCACTTCACTCCTATAATTTTTCTGTCAACAGGTTTCTCAACTAATTCCCATGTTTTATTCTTTTGAATCATTGACATCTCCTCCTCCATTGCTTGTTTCCATTTTGGATCTCCAAGAGCTTCTTCATGTCCAGCTAGCTCATATACTGCTACATTACATCTTTGGTAAATTTCAGATAGTGACTTGGTTCCTCTAACTAGTGAATCATCAATATTTTCCTCTAGCCATTTGTCTTTCGATTGCTTTTTAGGAAGACTAAGTTCTTGTAGGAGTCTCGGTGAGTCATTCCAATCCCACTGCTCCTCTTCATTAAAATGAACATCTCTGGTAATAGTTATCTTTCCAGTTTGTGGATGATAAACTTTATAAGCTTTGGAAACTAAGATGTAACCAACAAAAATACCAGGAATGGCTTTCTTGTCTAGTTTGTCACGCTTATTCTGTGGAACATGAACAAAACAAACACTTCCGAACACTTTAAGAAATTTCAATGAAGGCTTAAAACCATACCAGGCCTCAAATGGTGTTTGATCCTTCAATGCCTTGCTTGGAAGTCGGTTTTGAAGAAATACGGCTGTGTTAGCATCCTCTGCCCAAAAACTATTAGGCAAATTCTTCTCATGCAACATACATCTCACCATCTCCATCACATATATGTTCCTCCTCTCACTGACTCCGTTTTGTTGTGGTGTATAAGGGGCTATGTATTGGTGTTCAATGCCAACTTCTTCACAGAAAGAATTGAATTGAGAAGAGGTGTATTCGATCCCATTATCAGACCTTATAGCTTGAATTTTGCAGCCACTCTGGTTCTCCACCATATTCGTGAACTTCCAGAAAACTCCAACCACTTCTAACTTGTATTTTAAGAAGAAAATCCAACACATTCTTGTAAAATCATCAATAAACAGAATAAAGTAGAGGCTACCTTGAAGGGATGGAGTTCTTTGTGATCCAGCAACATCTATATGAATTAATTGCAACTTTTGTGAGGTTCTCCAAGTTGACTTTGGAAAGGGAAATCTGGTTTGTTTACCAAACTGACAGGCATAACAATTTGGCAAATGATCAGCAAGCATTGGTAGATCCCTTATCATATCTTTCCTTTTCATTTCTAGCAAAATGCACTGAATATGACAATGGTCAAGTCTCTTATGCCAAATTTCATTGATGCTGGTTTCTGCAGAAAAAACAGTATGCTCCTCTTCTGTTGGATCAAACAAGAAGCTTTTACCCCTC
Source organism: Erythroxylum brevipes (assembly GCA_027479065.1). NCBI lineage: Eukaryota > Viridiplantae > Streptophyta > Magnoliopsida > Malpighiales > Erythroxylaceae > Erythroxylum > Erythroxylum brevipes. Next base: position 53,181,858 of record JANIHY010000006.1, on the reverse strand, counting down.
ATTTTAACACGTAGAACCTACTCCCCTTTTGCATCATAAATGTCACAATGTCGATCTTCAAACGTTACTTTGAATCCCTTTTCAACTAGCTGACCCACACTCAGCAAATTTTGATCAATGCCAGGCACAAAAAGAACATTATAAATAGTTTTTATACCTGACATTGTTGTAATTGCAATGGCTCCTTTCCTTTTGCTGGAATGTAGACACCAGTTCCAATTCTGACTTTAGTGATCTCAGTGAGATTCAACTCCTTAAAGAGTGTTTTGTCACAAGTCATGTGGTTTGTACAATCACTATCGATCAGCCAACTTTCAGAAGTACACCTGGTGGAAAAACATGTTGCCACAAAAATATGATCTTCTTCATCTTGATCAGCAACTTGGGCATTAACTTCCTGATTCTTGTTTTTGCAAATTACAGCTTCATGTCCAAGCTGATTGCACTTCTTACATTGGCATCTAGTCTTCTCCAACATTTGTATGGTGGATGACCTGTTTTGCCACAATGTTTGCAAGGAGGATATTCTTTTGAGCTTCCACCTTTTCCACGATTGCGGTCAACTGAGGTTTACTCATCTTTTGAACCAGCTTGCTTCTTCTGAAAGTCTTTTTTTTCATGACGCCTGACTGGAAGGGCTCCTTCAACGAAACCATTCTGCCTTATAGATCACCTCTGCTCTTGAGCCTGAAAGGAGTTCAATAACTCTGCCAAGGTGAATGTGGACAAATCCCTTATATTCTCCAAAGCGGCAATTGATGCTTCATAGTTTTCAGGTGCAGTAACTAAAATCTTTTGAACAATTCTAGAATCATCAAAAGAAGTGCCAAGCAATCTTACTTTATTGACGATATCAAGCAATCTTTCAGAGTATTCTTTGGCTGTCTCTGACTCTTTCGTTCTTTGCAGCTCAAACTCCCTTATAAGATTGAGACCTTTCATGCCTCGAATCCTATCATCTCCAGCGTATTCTTCCTTAAGATAATCCCAGACTTCCTTCGCTGTTTTGAGAGACATAATTCTAGTGAAGATTGTTTTTGAAACAGCCACAAACAAACAAGCCTTGGCCTTCGATTTTCTGGTTTTCCTCTCCTTGTGATTTTTGATTTGGGCCATGGTGGAATTTGCAGGCAGCGGAGCAACAACATAATCCTCTTCCACAGCTTCCCAAAGATCTGGGGCATCCATATGGACTTCCATTCTGATTGCCCAAATTTCATAATTTTCACCATAAAAAATGATCGGAGTAGTTGGAGAAAATTGTCCCTAAAATTCCATCTCACAGGCCCTTCAAGAATGGGGCTCTGATATCAATTGAAATTTTAAGAGTAGAAAACACATAAATAAAGATAAAATTTCTATTAAAGAAGAATACTGAAAGAGAAAGAAGAAGTATATTGATGTAAAGGTAATGCTTTACATTTTATAGTGCTGGACTGAACTGAAAACAGAAATCGATGCAAACACGACAGCACTATAGCAGCAATTGAAGTAGTGCTTGATATCACGAAAAAAGAATTGTTGAATCCCTAAAGACACGATCTAATTTGTTTAAACTGAAAATAAAATAAATAAATAAAAGCTACATGACAAGCGCGTGAGTTTGAAGTTACAGAAGCAAAAAACTAAGAGACAAAATGATAAGAGAGAATATAAGCTAATGTTGTGGAGGACAGAATGATAAGTGCTTTCTTTAGGTGCACAAATGCTATTTGCATGGTGGAGGTCCCATCCATTCATTAGTGTAGGAGTAATTCCGTAGTCCAAAAGAGACTTTATATCCACTTTTTAACCGTGTGATTTGTTGTTCTAATGAAGCTAGGGGGGTTATCAAAATCAAATATTTTATTGGTAGCACATTTGTGGGTTCACTGTTATGATTGATCAATTCCGTGAATGTGTTCCACCAAATTATTCCTAAATTTTAAGTAGTTTTATTTTTCACCTAAGCGTTCGAACCAGATATTCGTCTTACTGGATGAAGAGTTGTTTCTTAACATGTATCATGCCGCAATCTTTTATTGCATTTTTGTGTGGGTGAAGCTTATGACTATGCTGAAGATCTATCTTACCACCTATGGCAATTCTTATTTAGGCTATATATGTTTTTGTATTTGGGTTGCCAGTTCATCGATGCTGTCGAGAGTACACAAAGAATGAAGTGGGGCTTGTGGATCATCCACATATTATGTTCCTTGCTGCGAATCATGGATAAAATATTATTTGTGCATTTCTCGAAACAATCATACTGTTACATCTTTATCGGATTGACTTGAGGTCTTTCCCATCTTTGCAGCCAGACCAGCATTTTACGAGTACGTTATTGTGATGTTTGTAATAAATGCTGTGGCATTATTTGCTTCTGGGCTAGCAGGAATTGGAGCTGATGTTGGCATTTGGTAAGAAAGAAATACGTTAGTTAGCAAAAGCAAGACTATGGCATTTTACCCTCGCATAGGCCATTTCCATGTTTTGACATGTATATCTTCACACTTCATGCCATCACTGTTTTTATAGTCCCTTCCTGTATGTGAAATTTTTTTGCAGAATCTTTCCAGGTGATTGTCCATTCTTTTTATTTATGATTCTTAGCTGTGCTAGGAAAATTTTCATTGGAATCTTGAGGAGTTTCATCGTCTTCGCATGAAGAAGAGTTTCTGTTGGATAATGCATGTTACTCAGAGATGAAAGATACTGGGTTCTTCGAAGCTGAATGGGATTTAATTCATCAACTCGAACGTGGGAACTGACAAGGGGCTTTTTACCTCCATAGGTTCAAATCAAATCTTGCTTCGGATTGGGCTAAACAAAATTAGAAAACAAATGTACGTCTCTTGATTATCTTTACCTATCATTGTAATTGTAAATTGCAAGTCACACATACCTATCATTGTAATTGTAAATTGCAAGTCAAAAACATATACTAATTGATACGAATTATTTCTTTTGTGGTAACTATCTACTCTCTAAGTTGTGCTCCCTAGCTGAAATAAAGACTGTATATTAGGCCCAAGCGTTCCTTTTACATTTAAATAGATCCACTGAACATAAAGAGTAAAATGTTTACAATACGTCTATCATATTCCTCCAAACCGTATCCTATCTGAGAATTTGCTTCAGAAGATGTTTCCGGGATTTTTCTATGGAAGAATGAAGAACTTCTCCTCCAGATACTTGTTTAATGGTATCTTTTGCGTGTGCTTGGTCCTATTATCTTCAAAATGTAAATGCAAGTTTCACCCACTGAAACCTAGAAAAGGTCTTCAAGAGAATGTTCTAGTTCAAAACCGAGATAACAATCTGAAACTAGCATCAATTTCATGCCCTGGAAAACAAGACAGAATCAGTGAAGTTTACAAGTGACATGTTAGCTTTCTTTTGTGGAAGACATGCTTACAAATATGACAAGAAACGAGAACTGATATGAGTTGGAAAATTTGACCTTTGAAGTCGTATAAGTAGATGGCAATTCCATGGTAGTGGCCAACCAATCTGAGAAAGAAACCCTCTTCATGGCATATAGCTCAGAGGTGACCGTGTTACCAAGCACTATCCACCATGCTTCATCTTTTAGCTGCGAAAGAACAACCTTTAGTAAATTTCTTTTTCCCCACCGACAGTATATAATGGTAAGAGAGGATGAGATTTTACCTTTGGGAATCGAGGCACAAAAGCCCTCATAGTATTTTTCCTGGAGTTGATCTTCTCCAATTTGATGTTAAGAGCAAGATGTTTCTTTCCATGAAGGTCCTTATTCTGTACTTTTAACTTCATTTGAATACGAGGAAATTGCTGCAGGTCCTGCCAAAACAACCAAAACATATGAAATGGTTACATTTCCTTACGTCTAGATGTGCATTTGAGTGCTATTATGTTTCTTCTGCCATGTGCCTATCTTCACCAAAAATTCAGTATAAAGAAAATGGCAAACGACCAAGTAAACAAATGGATTAATCAAAATATAGAAGCAAGAAAAAGACAAGTTTTCTAGCCCAATAAGTGCATGATATGTCGACTTATAGAACCGTAGAACACCAAGAAATCTTTAGTGACTAGAATGAAGTTTTGAAGCAAAAATTTAAAGGGTAATTTTGCACCTGCTGTAATCTTGAAGCAAGGGAAGATCCAACCATTGCCTGCAAGGTACCCTTGGGAAGATTTAACAACTGTTGTACAGTGGAGATTCCCTTTTCACTTAGCGACTGTGCAATATCAGAATTCATGCATGGCAACATCCATAAGGCAGAATCCTTATCAAACCACAAACCCTGAGAAAATACCCCATTATTAGAAAGGGCAGGCTAAAACGTTTCACATCTAATCAACCATCAAATGAGGAAGAAAAAGTATATAATATAAATAAAAAAAAGCATTCTAGCCTAAATCTACATTGGTGTTCCACCCACGTCTTTCCTATGTGACAACACAAGCTGATGTGTGGATAAAGAAGTAAATATGTGGGTCCAACTTAATGATTCACGTCTCAATCATTAAGTTGCTTTATGTTTATGGTTTAGGAAATAATAAGCCATCGTCTTCGCAGAGGTTCATTGTTTGTAATATTTTAAAAAAAAACTATTAGATAATTTACAGGCACAATTACGTTATATTCCTCTGAATGCCAGCTAAAATTCTTGGAGACTGCCCACTAGTGGTCTTCATGAGCCTAAATTATGAGTTAGTACACCAGATGAAGTTGGGGATGTGATATAATTGTCACTGAGATTATTGTTGCAGAATATTCAAATGCACAAATTTTTTGTGGAACAATTGAGTCAATTGTGTCCAGTCCCAGAAAAATGATGCATTAATTCCTTTTGGAATTGGTACTAATTACAAGAATATTATGTTATCGAAGTACTAGAGAATGTTGGTCAATGGCAAAGAAAATTCAGAAATTCCTACTTTAAGGAAAAAACTCAACAATAATGGACAGAAAAACAATTGTCGAAAGGAATTGAACAACACATAAGAGTAAAGAATAGTATTGAAATAAAAGTAACTAGAGGCAAATTTGAAAAAACAGTGATGATAATGAAATTAGAGCGCATCTTCATTTGAATAAATTCTTTACATTCATTTTTAGTATAATCCTCAATATCAGTTTCTTTCTGCAAAGCACTATGTATCAGACAAATAGACTGCCTGCACATTTAGCTTATTCGAAAATTCAATAAAATAGTTCTTATTGTTCTTTCCTTCTGAGATCTATTGTTATCTTTTGTCCTTTCCATTTTCTTCTCATTCTAAAACATACAACTGCAAGCATAGATTGTTTGTCGGATCGCATAAAAAGTTTTATGTGACAGCTGATTTCTTCTTTTGTATTTTAAAACGTCTCTTTTGTAAAAATGTTCCAATTCTTCTTCGATTGTATTGGTTATGAAGCCCATTTTCTTGCTTAGGACAGAACTATTTCTTGCCAAGCTTACTTACCTCTTGAGCAATTTCCTTGTGAATTTTAAACTTCACTCCGTCCCCTCCACACATATAAACTAGTATGTCTGATATATCTATATATGTAAATATGAGCATTGACAGAAGCATGTGATCAGTAAGACTGCTATTTTTGTTTTTGATTGTCCAAAGAGTTCTTTAATAATCAACATGCTTATACCTGCATGACCATTTGCAGAAGATGCATGCAAGTTATTGAGCTGGAAAACCATCCACTGTTGGAACATATATCTATCATGGCCTGGATAATGCGTATGCTTTGATCCAATACTGACTTCAAATCGGTTACATAGTCACTTATTGGCAAATCCAACTGGGAAAAATGTGCCTGGGTCCAGAAAAGGACAGTAAAGAAAATTAGTAAAAGAAAATAGAACAAATAAGATTATTGTAGAAGCAGCACAATTGGAAATTTGGAGAACAAATAATTGAAGCCTCAATGGTAGAAATTATGATGACTGCTGACCTGAAATAGAAGATTTGCTTTGATGTGAGGATCATCTAGTCGGTTTTTATCCACTGCATATCTAACTCTCTTGGACAAGGCTTCATTGTAATTTTCCTGCAATAAAAGAAATGGAAACATCTCTTACAGGGTCTTTACAAATAGTATGTACATAATAATTTTTCACATCTAATGCATATCAACATTTCCAGGAAAGATCAACTGGTCAACTGAAACATCAATCTAGAAATTAGACGACAATACACAATTCATTCTTATAACCAAAGGGTAGAAAACTAGAATAACCACTTGTGACAAACAGACTAATCTGACATGCTGCTGGGCATCTAAGAAGAAAGGATGAACAAATGACATCACATTATCCCCAATCAAGATCCTCTCAAGAGAATATCGAGAAACAACTAGCAGAAATTTTCATACTATTAGTAATTTCAGAATACATATACAACTGCATAAAGTCCATGAACTGTACAGTTATGTATTCTATATACATCCCACTACAGCTAGGGCTCTCCCTGTCAGCTAGAATTGAAAAGAGATTGAGAGGCAAAGAAATTACCTCATTGTGCCGCACAGGAAGTTCGTCATATTCAGAAGCACCAGATAGAATATGCAGAAACACCTATTTTGTACCAAGTAAACCTTAGAAGACAAAACCATAATAACAAAATTGAAAGCCCATACCACAACTTTCTCAAAAGTACTTACTTCAAGAGATGTATCTGACCCTATGTTTGAACCAAACATCGAGACAGTCATGTAGCTAAGGTAGTACTGTGATGCTATCATACCCAACATTGTCGACTCTACATTGTCCTCATTCATCTTAATGCATCCACTGTCTTCCAGATCCTCAAACGTGTGCTGCACCAATCTGCCAATACGAATTGTCATAGAATTGTCACCACTAAACCGACAGAAACAGTTGATAAAGGAAAAACATGGATGCAATAATCATTTCAGGACTCATTCCGACTAAAATATTTCTGATAGTTTATGCAAGCACAATAAATTAAACTGCAAAGTTAGCGAAGAAAATCTACAATGGCGACATTTTTTGCCTTGATTTCTACAAGATACTATGAGCATATATGTCATCAGTGGAAATACTTTTATATACAAAACAATATGAATTATTTTTGAAAAAACCTTTACCAAATTCATGACTATTATGTTTTCTGACCAATCCAAACCTGGAACTGTATTATGCTCAGACGAAGATAAAACCACATGAAATAATTTAGAAGAAATGCACTCATCTCACCTAGACAAATAAGAGCTCAGGGCATCAGTTTCTGCATTCTCTAATCCATAGTAGGCTGGATTAACCATCTGAAATAAAAATTCATCAACTTTGGCTACTGGGATATTGCTGAAAGTATGAAAGAGCATTGATCCTGGATGGAACAGTTATTAAATAACAAACACCATCTTTTTTTGCCTAGAAAGAGCATTTATTAATATGGAAGGACAAACAGGTTGGAAGTTAACTTTCCAAATCTAGATCAGTAAAATTTAGAAAACAATGTCAATCAAGAAAGAACCCACTCTTTACAATCTTATTTCATTTATAACTGTTACAGCAGAATTATCCAAACGTAAGGTAAATAAAGAAGCCCAAGCCTGCCAAGCCACATGTGGGTACAAAACTCCAAAAGATGATCTCTACAATCTGCGATTGTTAGTTTGTTAGCAATTCTGTTAGAAATTCTGTTATGGGTAGTAAGAGAAAGGAAGTGTGATGGTGTGGGAATTTCCGGTATATATAAGGAAATTCATTGTTGTAATAAAGACATCTGAATATATACAATTTCTTTCAAAAATACTCTGTTTTCTGGTTTGTTTCGATAGCAGTCACCGGAATCTATTCCATTAGTTAGGTTCCCTGATTGTCATCTGAGTAACTGGAATTTCCGGTTACAATAACCCCCACTTTTTCCAATCGTATTTTGTTTATAACCCTCTCCCCTCCACCCTGAAGGAAATACTCGGGCAGATTACAAACAATTATGAACAGGTTCACTTTTATGTCACATTAAAAACATCTGGGAGAACAAGAAGAAAAGAACAGTTTAGCACAAGACCAAGTAATTTCCTAAAGACCATGGGATAATGAAAATCTGTTAATAGGAAAGTGGTGCACAATTGCATATTATCACATCTACAGTATATTTCAATTACCCTATGGGACATATAGTTCATTCTTAAATAGAAGTATGATATTTAAGTTTCGATGCCCACAAAGTGTTGCAGTTTCCGTACTCGTATAACAGGATCAGTATATACCTTAATTGCCAACCAAAGGACCAATGGATTTTCCCTAAACAAACCATATTGTGATTTACATTCCATGTTATAGAACTTGCTTTTTCATTTCCCTCTACCATTATTACGTCACTAGAGCTTCAGAAGATATCAGCCCATCTTTAGAACAAAAATTACAGCATGACTAAAGGAATTTTGATGTAATAGTGAAAAGCAATACAGGTTAGAAAGAAAAAGTAACAGGACTGCATGAAGGTACTCATCACAAAAATATCCAAAAAATGTCAAATCTGCAGGGAGTTCATATGTTAGAGAACATAAGCAAACACAAGAAAATTTTTTCAGTAATTTCAGAAAAAAAAATTATTCAGCTTTTCCTCAATAACTGTAGCATGCATTTTTTAAGGCAATTATGTCTAGAAAAAGAAATATTGTTTTCTTTGTTGGAAAAGTGAACTACTATAAAGGTACAACTTCTAAATATTTTCTTACAATGAGAAAAGGAACTAAAGCCCAAGGCATAAAGAATGGCACATATGAGGGTGACCTTAAGCCAAATGGTTTGAGGCACACTGCCGATATACATATGTTACTATATTACTTTCAATTTCTCTATGCTTTATAGCTAATTCAGCACTGGAATACTTCATATCAATTAAGAAATATCCTACAACTAAAGGAATAGCAAACTGAAGGATTATCCCTCAGTTATTGATTACCTCGTCAATAAGTGATTAGCAAAAATTAACTTGCAAACTCTTTATCAATGAGTAGTTATAAAAATAATACCAGTCTACGAAACAAGTAAGTCCATGTCAGATAATGCACTCCATCTTCCTTATGGGAAATTGTGCCGCTAACTATCTCTGCGTTTATGTGATCATGCAAGTGTTCTCTCAGACTACTCTCAACTGGGAATGGTTCGTACAAGAACTGCAAACAGAAAATTTCTGTATTATTTCCAGAATACATAAAAGAGAACCAATTAAAGAGTCAAAGGATCTAAACTCACCTTTTTATAGAAGCTTTTTTTGGGTTCATGAACAAGAATGACTGCTTTTCCATGTTGATCATATTGTGGGCGGCCCGCACGACCCATCATTTGCAAAATATCTGTGATTGGGAAATCAACATATCTCTTTGTTTTTCCATCATAATATTCCGTCCCCTGAAATAGGATGCATGTATAGATTACAATGGCCGAGTTCCATTAAGTAGTATTAATTAATATCTGACACAGCTCGCTTCTCACGCTATACCTCATGAATCCAAGTGCAAGCCATTTGTGGCCACTTCATATGTCAGAAATTACAGCTTATTATTTGATCAACATTCAATGTAGTAGTTTTTTTCCCCCATATACATTTTATATTAAAGTCATAATTCAAGATGGAAATTTTGTCCAGGAGTTGTTTTAATAAAGATAAAAGCCCTCAAAATTCACTTAAAAAATGTGATGTTTATGAGATCCTTCGGCTATGAAGTCTATCTTGGTTTATTGGACATTCAGAGAGTACACGAGCAGGTTAGTTGAACTCCTAGTCTAGGTAAGGCACTGAATTTGTTTGATGAAATTAAATTAATTTGTTTGATGAAAGTAAATAACGCAATCCCACGTAGTATTGCTACGATTATCACATGTAGGAGTACATGAGTCGAGTGAGCCAGTTCTCACCATATTCGGGCTTGATTTATTATTTTTTTTCTCAAGCTCAAGCTCTAATCAAGTTTCATTGGCGAGTACGAATTTATTTTGAGCCCAACCTGAGCTCAACTCAGAATGAAAATTTCAATGATCCAGCCAAGTATGTTGAAAAAATGCAAGAGTTGAACAAAATCACAAGACTTGCTTAGTAAATAGAACCATCTGTTAATTGCTTTAAAGTTGCTTATACAGAGTCTCTAAAAACTAAGATGTAGAAATAGTTTCCTAGTGACAATAAATAAATCTTCAAACAAATTTATAGACAATTCTCTAGATGAGCAGGTAAAGAAAATAGCATACAAGCCTAAAATACTTGAGTTCACCTTTGCTGAAACACAGCTTGTTTACCAAATGAATTTAATACATGGCCAGGAATCGTCTATATATACAAGACAAAAGGTTTGCATTTCTGTGTAGCTACTAATATGAAGGACCTAGGCAAGCTGCATAATTTGTTAAAGTATGTAGTGCATATCAAAATTATTGCAAATACAAAGCCATGATGCATGTGAAATCTCATCAAACTCATACTTGTGGCTATTTTCTCAATACTTATCCTGTCCAAAGATTTTTTTGGAAAAAATCTGAAACGAAGTACTATATATAATTCAACTCACCTTGATAATGACCAGATGAGCAGGAAGATTTACACCCCATGCCAAAGTGCTAGTACATACCAGTACCTATGATGCAACAAAAGGCAAATTTTCTCAAATAAGAATCCTTTACCACATAACGTACCACAATAAGATAAATTTGGGGAGGGAAATACCTGAATCTTGTTGTTTGAGAAAAGTTCCTCAACCAGAGACCTGTCTTTGTCATTCAGCCCTGCATGGTGCAACCCAATGCCAAACTGCAAGGTATGTTTAAGATTTTGATCAGTGACCTGGGAAAGAACCATCTGTAATGACTCTTCTGTCATACTCAGGAACTGCACTGGATGCTCATCTGAAGCCGCAAACTACACATACGAAAACAAAGAACAATCAATCTAACACTTTAATAATTTAAAATGACATGGAATAATACTTCCCAAAAAAAATATCATCAGACCTGTATAAGGTCTAATGCAGTAAGCCTTGTTTGGCGACGTGATGAGACAAATATCAGAACAGGTTTTGTAGGTGAGTGTGTACATATTGCAGCGTAAGCTGGTTTGTTCATGCTGTTCATCCTTGGGCAATAGTACTTCCCTGGATATCCCTATTCCAGAAAAATTTATGCGTAAGCTCCCAATTCTTGCACTTTCAAATCAACCACAAGATTTTTTTAAAAAAAGGGTAAACAGTAAACATTCAATGTCCATCAAAGGAATATTAGATTGAAATCGTATAACATAAAAGAAAAGATTGAATGACCAAATTGCATTAGTCGCCACACATGCCCATCCTTTTAGAAACCTTCAAATAGCAGTTTCTGCAGGCAATAGGAGTTACTGGTGTTTGATAAGAGAATGGGACTTCTCATCCCCTCAAACCCTCAATAATGTCAAGTTGCATAAACATACAACACAACTTTCCTTTCCGTAATAGCAGTTTGAGAAGCCAGTTCTCTGAATCAAGAAATTTTAAAACCAAAATCTTGTACCAGAGATCCATCGAACATTTTATCCTAATTAACAGATTCTGATGGTAGTGGTTTAATGAAGAATACCTTCTTTTCTTTTCTTTTTTTGAGAATTGAAGAATACCTTCTTTTATGATTAGATTTAAGTTATTACAACTGGACTCAATAAAAAAGAGGAAACTACCCTATTCTGCGTGTACAAAGAGCTTGACAACAGAAAGGAAATAAAAAGCAGGAAAACATATAATGCTCAGATCTGAAATATCAATAAACTCAGACAAAAATCACAATGATAATCTTTCTTGGTACATGAAATCATGGAAACCACAAAAATATAGAGTAGATTATTGCTTGACCAAAAATAGTCAATGGCTATGAAGATCTTCTGAACCAATATTCCAGGTCATGCTAGTAACTATTTCACGTAAGTAACTAGTTACCCCTTCCAGCACCCTCTTCAGGACATTAGAATGTTATAAACAGACTAATGGAAGCAACAGTGTCCGATGTATAATGTGCCATCATTAATCATTCCATATGGAAGAGATTTCAGAGTCCAAAACCCTCAACATATTGGCATCAAACGCATTCACTAAGAGTATGACGGAAGCAAAATTAATGATATGCAATGTCAGTAAAAGCTAGTGATCATCATTCTCTCTACTGCAACATCATAACTAAGTTTAGTATAAGCACCATCACATAAATGGCACCCTTATACCCAAAAATCTTGACGAAAAATCATCTTTACAATATGTTCCCAGTTTTACAATATGTTCTGTAGTTTGCTAAAGAGTACGTGTTAAGAGTTAAGACCCACGTGTTTTGAAAAATATGTTTCATCTTTTCTCTTGCACCTAATTTGCATATGTTTATGTTGAACCTTTGAAATCATCAAGGAAATTTTCAAAAGCTCAACACTGTCAAAGATACCCACTAACCTCAGAGGAAAGGAGGCAAAGGGACAAGGTCATATGGAAGAGAAAGTGTTACACAAGTAGCATGAGATTTAGGAAGTGATGCCATAAAACTTTGAACTGAAATACACAAGAACCATAAAACAGAAACAGATGAAAACTCATAGGGAGAACTGAAGCTTCTTACCTGAATATGTACTTCAAGAGGCACAGGCCTCACACTTGGTTTGAAATTGAAGAGGCCAACTTCACCAACACCCAGCCAATCAGCCAAATCACTAATTAAATGTAAAAGCAGAGAGGTCACGACTAATAATAAGATGACAAACATGCAGAAAGAAAATTAAGAGTTAAAGAAATAGAAAAAAAAAAGGAACATCAACAAAACATATCACAGATGTTTTTGTCCCTTGTAACTTTTAAATCTGCCTCTAATAGGGAAAAACAGGGCAAAGAGAAAACAAAGATACATTAGCCACCAAGATAAAATAAATAGGGTCACAAGTGGGAAAATTGATCAGAACAAATTCCGAGCAGGCAGAAATGGCATGAATTTGCATGTTTTCATGAAAATCCTTATTCAAATTAATTGTAAATGTTAATGATTGTAGACAGAAGAATATGTAACTAATAGAATATTTTAAGGGCTGATTACAGGCCTAATTATAGGGATCACATTCCCTAATTAGAGTTGATTTACTTGTATATATATGTAACTTTACTCTGTACAAAGTATTAAAGGATACCTGTCCTCATTTTGTTACATGGTATAAGAGCTAATCATTGGTTTCTTGAGTTTTTTTTTCCAAGCTTTCGTTCTGCCCAATGAGTAGTAACCTTAGCTTCCATCTTCAGTTTCAATTCTGCCTAGGGGAGCAAAACTTTAAAATTCTTCGGCTCGGGTCACCCATCCTGGGTGACCTTTTTCCCTCACCGTCAACTCCTTGGGAGCATCACCAGTTGACCGACCTCTCCTTGAAGACAAATCACGGAAAGCCCTAAATGTGAGCCTCATGCAGCGCCTAAAACTTCTGCGTCCTCTCCCATGTGCTGACTCGTGGCAGCACACACGATGATGTCTCGCCCTCCAACAAGTTCTTCGACATCACCTCTCCTCTCCATCACCTCGGCATATTTGTTTTTGCTCAATCCTTGCTTCTCTGTGGTTCCATACATAATGGTGTTATTGGGGCTTTGGTTTCTCTAGTTCTTTCACTCAAAACCCAAATAGGGTAGTTTTCCCTTGTCAGATTATGTAGCAGTATCTAGAAGATTGTATAAGAATCATATAAATCCCTGATTTTTAGGGATTATAATAAGATACATATTTTCATGTATCTTAGGGAATCTGCTGTATATTTAGGATAGACAATTGTATATATATATACTATGGCTGTAACCTACTAATTATGAGAATAAAATTATTCTTCTCTGCTATTATTTTCACATGGTATCAGAGCTGTTGGCTCTTTCCCAAAAAACTCTGATTTGTGTCTCTGGTCATACTGACTGAGAACATCATCTCCACTGTCCCTCTCAACATCCTAGGCTTATCACTCAATTTCTTGTTCCTTCCTTAGCCTTACCTAATCAATCATGTTAGAATCACCTAGTAGTTCTATTGAAATCATCAGCTCCACGGTCAAGAACACAGTTGTTGCCATACTCGGAGATTTGCAGAATATTCAAACTGCATACCAATTGAATGGGAAGAACTATTTAAAGTGGTCACAACTGGTTCGCACATTACTAAAGGGGAGAGGGAAATTGAGTCATTTAATGGGAACTGGTCCTTCACAGGATGATCTAAGATTTGCGGCATGGGATGAACAAGACTCCATAGTGATGTCCTGGTTATGGAACTCAATGTTGCCAGAGATAAGTGACACATGTTGTTTCTCGGAACTGCCAAGGAGATTTGGGAGGCTATTCGACAAACTTATTCCAAAGTTAATGATGTTGCACAACTCTATGAGATTAGGACGAAAGTTTCAGCAGCTAAACAGGAGACTCGGACTTTCACTGAATATTCAAGTCTCTTACAAAGCTTGTGGCAAGAGATGGATCATTATCAATGTATCCAAATGCGTTGTAGTGAAGATGCAGCAATTCTGAAGCGTTTTGTGGAAAAGAATCGTATTTATGATTTTTTGGCAAGTTTAAACATAGAATTTGATGTTGTAAGGGTGCAGATCTTGGGAAGACAAGACGTACCATCTCTAAATGAGACAATTGCTATTATATGTGCAGAAGAGGGTCGTCGAAGTGTTATGCTTGAACCTTAAGGAGGGGATGGTTCTGCACTCATTACCAAGCCCACGGAATTGAAGGAGGCTAACAATCCTACGGTTGTTCCTAGAGTGGACTCATCCAAACCTTTTAATCGGGATTCCTAATTCTGCACATACTGCAAGAAGCATCGGCATACTAGGGAAAAATGCTGGAAAATTCATGGTAAGCCCAATCGAAGTGGGAATGACCAAAGTCAAGCACATATGATGAGTACTTCATCAACTAATGAAGAAAATTCCAAAAAACCTATCCCTGAGTTCAGTACCGAAGAATTGGAGAAACTAAAAACCTTTTTGGAGTCCTTTGAGAAGCCAACAAGTTTTTGTTCATTGGAATTTTCAGGTATTTCTTCTACCAATGGACCATATGACTTGTTCCTCTAAATGTTTTCTCTTATAACCCCAGCTGTAGCCACAAAAAAATCACAATAGCTGATGGATCTATCACCACCGTAGTTGGTCAAGGGGATATTCACATAAACAAGGACCTTACACTAAGAAATGTCCTCCATGTTCCCAAACTATTTGCAAACCTTATTTCCATTCAAAAATTAACCACAGATTCTAATTGCAGCATAACCTTTTTTCCTTCACATTGTGTCTTTCAGGAGCTAGGCACGAAGAAGATGATTGGATGTGCTATTCAGAGAGACGGTTTCTATTTTCTGGAAAACACGATAAACCAGAAGTTGGAAAATCCTTATCTACATCTTTTTTCTCAGAACCTGTCATGTAAGACCAAGATAAAATTTGGCTTCATCATCGTCATTTAGGTCACCCATCTTTTACAATTTTGAAGTTGATGTTTCCTTCATTGTTTAGAGGTCTTACATCTGTAATTTTTCATTGTGATGATTGTGAACTTGCAAAGCACAAACGTGCTTCCTTTCCAATAAGCAACAATAAAACCTTTGTTCCTTTTTCTCTTATTCATAGTGATATTTGGAGACCTTCTATCATTCCAAATGTTTCGGGTACTAGGTGGTTTGTTTCATTTATTGATGATTGTACCCGAGTCACATAGCTTTATCTCTTGAAAAACAAATATGATGTTAGTACTGTTTTTCCTAGTTTCTACAACATGATCCATACTCAGTTTGATGTCAAAATTAAGAGATTTCGATCAGATAATGTCAAGGACTATTTCAATCAAACCCTTTCGTCATTTTTCCAGAAAAGAGGAATTATTCACGAGTCATGTGTTACTACCCCACAACAAAACGGGGTAACTAAGAGAAAAAATAGACATCTCCTAGAGATCACTAGAGCTTTGTTGTTGCATAAAAATTTTCCAAAACAATACTGGGGTGAAGCAGTATTAACTGTTGCCCATCTTAATTATAGACTTCCAACAAGGGTTCTTGGGTTCAAAAGTTCAATTGACATTCTCACAAAATTTTTCCCAAATTTTTCTATGTCAAACAATCGGATACCTCGAATCTTTGGTTGTGTTGCATTTGTTCATATCCATTCTCACAATAGGAGTATTTTTATTGGATATTCCTCCACACAAAAGGGTTACAAATGTTTTCATCCACCTTCTAAAAAATTCTTTATCTCAGTTGATGTCACTTTTGTTAAGCATGAATCTTTTTTTCAGCATACCTATCTTCAAGGGGAGATCTTGGGTGAAGATAAAGCAAATGATATGTTTCTTCTAGATCCTAGTTTTGATCAATCTCAACTCACCGTTCCTAAATCTACATCTTCATCAATTGACAAACAGCCACTACAAGTCTATTATAGGAGGAAGGGTCCAATCTCTCGACCAGCACAAGTTCAATCTCCCATTCGTGCTAATGCTCAATTTCCAGCTGATAATTTCACACTAGATGGTGAGCCAAGAGTTGAGTCATTTGAACCAGCAGAAGACTCAAAAGAAACAAATATTGATGACCCACCAATTGCAGTTAGGAAAGGAACAAGAACCTGCACAAAACACCCATTGTCTTCTTTCATGTCTTATCAGAATCTATCACAAAACAAAAAATGGGAGGATGCTATGAAAGCTTAAATGGAGGCCTTTGAGAAGAACAAGACATGGGAGTTAGTGGAATTGCTGAGAGGGAGGAAACTAGTTGGGTGTAAGTGGGTTTTCACCGTAAAATACAAGGCTGATGGATTGGTAGAAAGATATAAGGCAAGATTGGTGGCCAAAGGGTTCACTCAAACCTAAGGCATCAATTATCTTGAGACGCTTGCTCCTATTGCTAAGATGAACACAGTAAGGATATTGTTATCATTAGCTGCTAATTTTGAGTGGAATCTGCAGCAATTTGATGTGAAGAATACATTTCTCCATGGTGATCTAGAAGAGGAAATTTACATGGAAGTTCCTCCCGGATTTGAATCGAAAGAAGGAATGGTATGCAAGCTGAAGAAAGCTCTTTATGGGCTCAAACAATCCCCACAAGCTTGGTTTGGGAGGTTTGCTAAGGTGATGATTTCATTGGGATATAAGCAAAGTCAAGGAGATCATACTTTGTGTTCATTAGACATTCAAGTTTCGGGCGAGTCACAGCATTGCTAGTTTATGTGGATGATATTATTGTGACGGGTAATGATGCAGAAGAAATAAAAAATCTGAAGCAATGTCTCTTGAAGGAATTTGATATCAAGGAACTAGGGAAGTTGAAATACTTCCTAGGCATTGAAGTAGCTCACTCAAAGCAAGGGATCTTCATCTCTCAACATAAGTATGTATTGGATTTGTTGAAAGAAACAGGAAAATTGGGTTGTAAACCAGTGGATACACCGATTGAGTTCAATCGTGGATTAAGTAATGTTCCAGAAGATTCAGCAGTAGACAAAATGTCATATCAGAAGCTTGTTGGGAAGTTGATATATCTGGCACACATAAGACCAGATATAGCATTTGCAGTGAGCATGGTTAGTCAATTTATGCACAATCCCAAAGAATCACATCTCAAGGCAGTAAACCGAATTCTACAATACTTGGAAGGCAGCCCAGGAAGAGGAATTTTGTTTAAGCGACAAACAGTTACAGGCTTGACATTAGAAGCCTATACTGATGCAGATTATGCAGGGTCTTTGGTTGATAGAAGGTCAACATCTGGTTATTGTACTCTCCTAGGTGGTAACCTTGTTACATGGAGACGTAAAAAGTATAATGTAGTGGCAAGATCAAGTGCTGAATCTGAGTTTAGATATATGGCATTGGGGATATGTGAATTACTTTGGATGAAGATAATTCTTGATGACTTGAGAATAAAGTGGGAAGGACCTATGAGGTTGTATTGTGATAACAAATCAGCAATAAGCATTGCAAATAATCCAGTACAACATGAACGAACTAAGCATATTGAAGTTGATAGGCGCTTCATCAAGGAAAAACTGGACAGTGGTCTAATATGCACTCCATTTGTGTCAACCAAAGATCAATTGGCAGATGTACTTACAAAAGGATTGACAAGCATAGTGTTTCAAGATATTATTAGCAAGCTAGGAATGGAAGATATCCACTCACCAGCTTGAGGGGGAGTGTCGGATTATATGGAGTATCTAGAAGATTGTATAGGATTCATATAAATCCCTGATTTTTAGGGATTATGATAAGATATTGATTTCCATGTATCTTAGGAATCTGTTGTATATTTAGTATAGATAATTGTATACATATACTACGGCTGTAACCTACAGAAGATTAAGAGAATAAAATTATTCTTCACTGCTATTATTCTACAATACCTAATTTATCAAGCATTCCCAAGGTAAGATCATGCTTCTCATTGTCTTATGTTGATGAAATTATGGTAATTGGAAGTGATACAGAAGAGATGGTTAGGCTGAAGAAACTCCTTGCTCAAGAATTTGAGATTAAGGATGTAGGGAAGTTGCAATACTTCTTGGGGGTTGAAGTCACTACATTAGGGAGAGAAAGAAGTGGAATCTTTATCTCCCAGAGAAAAAATGTCCTAAACTTGTTAGAAGAAACTGGTATGATGGGTTGTAAACTAGTTGAATCTGTTATCAAAAGCAACCAAGCAGGAATAGGTAACATCAGTAGACATGGGGAGATATCAAAGGTTAGTTGGGAGACTCTTGTACCTCTCTCACACCAGGCTAGACATAGCATATTCAGTTAGTCTAGTGAGTTAGTACTTAGTCCATACATTATCAACGAGAACCACACTTATAGGTTGTATTCTACATCCTATATTATCTGAAGTTTGCACTAGGAAAAGAGCTTATGTTCACTAACAATGGTCACCTTAAGATAGAAGCACTTACAGATGTTGATTGGGCTAGATCTCTAGATGATAGGAGGTCAACTATGAGGATATCTAGTCACTTGGAGAAGCGAAAAACAAAATGTAGTTGCTAGATCTAGTGCAAAAGTTGAATACAGAGCTATGACTCAAGGTGTGTGCGAACTCTTGTAGGTAAGAAAGCTGCTGATGAATGAATTACAATTGATGGATGTAGGAAGTTTATCTCTCTACTTTGATAACAAAGTTGCCATTAGCATAGCTCACAATTCAGTTCAACATGATAGAACAAAACACATGGAAATTGACCAACACTTTATAAAGGAGGAACTTGTGAATGATTCTTTACACTTATCTCATTTGGGATCAAATGAACAATACAGATGTCTTCACCAAAGGACTCTACAACAAGTCTTCGTAATCTTGTTTGCAAGTTGGGCATGTGTGATATCCATGCACCAACTTGAGCGGGACTGTTGACTAGAGTTATTACCATAGTTATTAGAATTGATTGTATTTCCTTGTATACATTTAGGAATTGATAGTTGTAGTAGTTTCTCCTTAATTTCTTCTTGTAATTGAGAGATTTGATAGCTAGAATAGTTTTCCAAATAGTCTTAGGCCTTGTGTATATAAACCATGGGATTTCTCTGTATAAGACATCTCAATTCACTAATAGAAACACTTTTGGTTTCTCTCTAATTTATTTTCTTCACAAACCTTAAAATTCCAGCTATACAAAAATATGAAATTTCAGTATTTAAAAAAAACTATACAAAAATATGAAATTTCAGTATTTTTATCCAAAATTCAACCTTGAAGTTTGATATTCCAAAAGCCTAATTTTGTGAGTTTTAGCTACTAGTTAATAATTCTTCTATTTATCCTACATCAGATATTCCATAAGTAGTTAGAGATTTACAACAACCCATATATTAGTTAAACATAATCTTTATAATGGTTAATAACTATAATCAATACACTCTTGATACCTGTAGTATAAAGTAAGTAAAAAATCAAGCAGAACGATATAGTAGTCTAAATAAAATCTACGTAGTTTTGCTACAATTTATGTCTTTAGCCTACAATAGTCAAGTCATCTTTATCCTATAATATAAACACTCTGTGAACTAACTTGAAATTTTTGTGAGAAGCATAATGTTGTGGTAAGGATGCATAAAGCTATTTATGGCTGGAGTAAGATATAGGGAGTTCCTACTTTCTTGTACTCATAAGCTTTTTCATCTCAAATTCCAATTTTCTTCTAGTTATATTGATTCCCTTCTATATTTAATATTTCTTGCAGGTATATTCGCTTAGTTATGGCAAAATTGCATGAAAAACCAGATGAAATTAAGCGAGTGCATCCCAGGTATTGTAATTTGTTAAGGCTTTCATTCAATTCAAACCCCTATAGAGTTTCTTGAGGGGTGAACTATTGTTCATTGGTTATTGCCATACAATTAAAATTTTTACCTTATTTTGAGATTTTGGGAATAATTGATTTTTATTTGATTAAAAATCATTTGCGTAATATTATAAATGTTTTGATAATTATAAAATAATAAATTTATTTTAATTTATTTTTAAAATATAAAAAAATCTTAGCATCTAGTAGATCCACTGTGCAAAGTTGTTAATCACATTGGATGGTTTAACGACCTTGTTACTTGCAATTAATAGAAACTTAATAGCGGTATGTTTTAAGATACAAATAGTAAGGTGTAAAGTAGTACCGTATATAACGGTAGGAGTTAACTTAGATCTTTTAGAAAACGTTAAGGGATGATTTCAACTTTGACCTACGAACAAACAAAAATAAAGTTCTAGGGATTCCTCTAGTTCGAACAAACTCTAGTGTGTTATGTAGATGTCAAATTTAACCAGTTTCAATTCCTCTTCTACATTTCTAAGTTCTTGTGCACGTGTATTAGCAAAGCCATTTCACTGAAAATTTTATATAAGAAACCACGTGCTTTGTGAGCTTGTTTTACATCTATAACTTCTACAATAACAACTCTAGTAGTAGAAAGTTGCTCGAATTTAACCTATCTTGGCAACTAGGAAGTGAAAGCTACTTAGAGGGGAATTTTCTGATCTCTTAGATATAAAACAAATTATGAAATCCAACATATCCTATATTCATGCCAGCCATAACAATCTTCCTAGAGATCTTACTTTATCTGAATTGTAGAAATGCATAATGAATTTCAAATTTCTAAAGATCTTATTCACATTAAAAAAAATCAAATTAGTCAAAATCAATAGAGAAAGTAAAGTTGTCATAACAAACTGCCTGGTAATCCTACTAAAGGTGTAATAAAAAAATAGAAAATCAAATTATAATTTCAAATTCTATAACATCTTAATCATATAAAAAGAAAAACAAATTTAAAGTTCATATAAATCAAATGAAGTAGACAAGTGTACATGTGGTACACACATGGCAATCACACTTGTCTAAATCAAATTGAAGAAGCTAATTCAATCTAAAAATCGAAGTTTTGCAATACATTTGGAAACTGATGTTAGTGATACGGCCCAGTTTTTACTAGTATATTTTTGAAAAAATTGTTTCGATTAAGTGGTACCACTTTAGCTTTTTCTCATGCATATCATCCTTAATCAAATGGTCAAACTAAGGTGGTGAATTGCACAATTGATATATATCTTCTTTGCTTTGTTGAGACCAACCAAGAAGAAGGGTTGATTGGCTTCCTTGGTCTAAGTATTGTTATGACACTGCCTGTCATTTAGATGCGACACGCTCTTGGGTTATATGTGGTTGCGATCCTCCTTGTTTGCTATCATATGAACCTGGTTCTACTCGTTTGGAGGAGATTGATCGTTCCTTGTAAGAGAGAGATGCTCTTTTGTCTGTAATATATCTTCATTTACAGTTGGCACAACTTTGAATGAAACAAGCCTATGACCAGCATCATTGAGAATTATCGTTTGCACCTAGTCAGTTTGTTTGGTTAAAACTACAACCTTATCGACATCGATCTTTGGGAAAAAGGGTTGTTCATAAGCTAGCTTCTAAGTTCTATGGCTCTTTTTAGGTTTTGTGGCGGATGGTTGGGGTTACCTGTAGCTTAGAACTTCTAGAGCATAGTAAGATTCATGATTTTTTCCACATTTTATTACTTAAGGGAGTTTAAGGGTGTTCCTTCTATTAGTGTTCCTTCCTTGCCACCTTTGAAAGATGACAAAATTATTTCCAAACCTCACTCCTCTATTCTTTCTAGAGTTAATTGAGGTGTTCTGGAAGTTTTTGTAGGATGGGCCCAGCTTACCATTAGATGAATCTACCTAGGTTACTTTGAGTAAGTTTAAGAAGTCTATCCTAGATTCAAGCTTGAGGATTTTGTTGATGCCTTTATTGGAATCAAGTACAACCACAAACGACAATAGTATAGGTCTGTAGTCAAACAATTTCGTCTTTCCTATTTCTTAGCTAAACTTTAGGATTTCTATTTTAATGTTTTTCAAATTGTAGTTTCCCTAATAAGGATTTTTATTCCTAGATAAAGATTCTTAGCCTTTTGTAGCTGGGATCCTCGTCTATTTAAAAGAGTGGAACATATTCAATAAAGATCGTCAATATTTTTCTATCAAGAAACATATAGAGTGGAGTTTGTGATCTCTTACAAATCACCACTAAAGCGTTCAAAATAGGTTCCTCAAAGAACAGGAAAGGTAAGGGAAATTAGGAAGACTTCCCCACTAACCAACTTGTGATGAGATTCTATTTGTGGGTCGTTAATTATATCCTAAAGAGTCTACATTCCTAGGAGCTTGTTTTCTGTCTTAGGAGATTGTGAGATCCTAGGAGATTGATTCCTACCCTAGGAGATTGTTTCCTATTTTTCTTTTATATTACGATGCATATAACCGTATAACTCAAAATCAATTGTAAGAAGATAATTACTTTCCTCTTTCATGTTGTTAAGATACATATTTTCATTATGAATGGTGATTCATTTATTATGTAATTGAAACAGAAACTTAATAAAGATGTATCATTAATGACTTTGTGACTGTGGATGTCGGTCCTTACAGCCCTAAATTAAATCTCTTATTTTATTATTTATGTCCGCTTTGTCTCTTTCTTATTATTTAGTTATTTATTACTTTCATACTTCTAACATCTTCAAAGACAAAAGAAATGTTGATGAGGCGCTTACTACCGGAGTTTTCTTCGTAAGATGTAGATTTAGGAGGCTGAAAACCACTATGATTACCCACCAGGTTGCTTTGACAAGTCAATTTGTGGTTGTCAGCGGATCAACCCAAGTATGGGGGAGAACTTGACTACTCTTTTGCATGCCAATCTTTTGTGTGGCTGGCTTGAGTCTTGACTCCTTGGTTTTACGATCTAACCACTCATACTTGTTTTGACCATAAAGGCCAAAGTAGCAACATGTAACTCCACAATTGTTAGGCTACAACTTCTGCTGTACATTGGTTCAACAATGCCAATCATTCACTCATTGTGGTTACAGGTTTGCCGAGCTCAAGAATTTTCATGGCATTGAGGATGAGAGACCTTCAGTTAGAACAGATGGCCCTCAAAAGATGTCCTCTGCGCTCTTATGTATGAAGTTTGTTTCTTCATCTGTCTTCTTATTGAATTTCTTATAAATGTTGCTCAAAATTTTGAAAGAAAATGCAGGTATAACGCTGAAGTGCGTGGGTGCATCCATTGGTGAGAAGCCTCCTTTAACAAAGAAATTGCCTGCAACAACAACGGTGATTGTACTTTCCTTTTAAAGCTAGAAGTTTGGCAGGAATTTCTTCTCTAATAATTACTTGAACTTTTAAGTACTTATTTTAGGTAGGCAAGCTAAAGATACTCTGCGAAAGCTTTTTCAAACTGAAGAAAATGAAGCCAAAATTGTTTATTCAGGAAGAGGTTTGTCTTGTCTTTATGCATTGATTTTCATGTTTGCTGATGATGGTGTTGTCTTTAAGCAAATTGGTGTTGTCATATCATTAATAACATTGTAAATTGGCAGTTTTCATTCTGTTATGCTTGATCTGTCATTGAGTACAAATGTACCACCACTGAGTTTTCAGACCTAAGTTGCGGCTTTTAACATAATGTATTGTTAATTTAACTCCCCAAAACCTACAGAAAGAGTTCCTTATCTGACAAGCTTCCCAAAAAAAATCATTTCCTGGTTTACTAGCCTTTGAAGAAATTTAGCTGTTCTATTTTGAATTGAAAGGGTTGCCCACTGCCGATGTTGCTTGACGATGAAATGGCGACTTTGATGGACGTTGGAATTGGGAATGAGACGACCATCATCGTAGATGAGGAGAATTAGCATTCATGTTCAATTTTACAGTAAGAGTCTTTAGAATGTTCATTTGTTGATTAATACCAGGTACTTTTATTAATTTTCTTTCCCAACTAATCAAGTGCTTCCAGTTTCATATATGAATTGCTTTGGTTTTTGTTGTTCCTTTAATGGCCTTAACTGTGTTTTCTGACAATCAAAGTTTCTTCAAGATGTCTTTCTGAAAATTTTCTTTATCAATTTTAATATGTAGGACCTGAGGGAAGCGAGTTGGAATTTAAGTTCTTACATGTGCGCGAGTGCAATGTGCTGTAGGTTTTGAGCCCTTCTGGAACTACTCTGGAGATGTGGATATTTGTGTCATGGCATTGTTTTACTGGAAATTTGAGACCCAAAATTTGTATGCTCAGGAGCAAGAATGATTGGATCATTACCTGGCACTGGATTAGACGCATTTCTAACTGGAATTTTATTTGCGGTGAGACCAGATTTTACCGACCTAACCTCCAGTTTGTCTACTCCAAAGGTCGTCGCACGTCTATGATTATTATTAAAATTTGAAGTTATTTCAGTTTATCAGAATTATCAAAAGAATAAATTAAATGCATAAACTTTCAATTATTTTAAGTGATGTGTAAATATTACGTATTGTTAAACACCATTGGATCGTAATCTTAATGTGGAGTGTCACATAAATTAATCTTACAACTTCAACCGAATTGAAAAATAGACAACCCAAAGTAATAATCACCTACCAAACCCTTAAACCACCAATTCTCCCTAAGAAATATTGTTGGTAATAATAGCGGTCACTCCTATATTTCTAATTATGTTTTAGACGGACTTAATTAAATTGATTAGAAAGAAAAAAAGATGGATAAAGAAGTCAGGAAGGTAAACAAGGAAAAACCGCCTACAAACAAACTACGGAAACAAAACCTGCAACAAGTTACAATGAACAAGGCTTACAGGGAAACCAAAAGATGATAACAACTTAAAAAGAGGAATACGGTGATGATCTAACTCAAAGACATCCATGCACACGTTCTACTTGCTAATCGAAAAACAACCATAAATTCTCTAATCCTGTGAAGTAAGATGTACTTGAATTTCACCTTTCTCGGCCTTTTGGCTAAGATCAAAATGTACTTGAATTTTGCTTAACGCTTCCAAAGCTCCCTTCTTCGATTATAACGTATGTACAAAGAATCAAAGAAAGTTTTAAGGGACATTAACATGTTAAACTGGAATCAGGCAAAGAATGAAATAGTTTGTGAATTCCGAACAACAATAATAGTTAAACCCTATTAAATAACAATTACAGCCCAAAAAGTGATGATCATTTGAACATAATCTTAGAAACCTCCTATTTTTCAATAAAAATGTTGGCAACTTCTACACCAAATATATTATGTAACCGATTTATTGTGCGGCAGAACATTGTAAAACATTCATATTGCTTTTTATTAAGCAATTTAAAAAAGGGGCTCAACCTAAGCCCAGTCTCCAATTTTGAGAGCTTATTGGGCCTACTATCCCAAGGCCTGATCACGGATCCAGCCAGCTTGACCAACTGCCCAATCATTGCCCGGCCCAGCTCTAATTCTGAGACCCTAACAAACCCAAGCTCACTTTGAAGCTTGATTAGGCCTAGCTCGGGTCTACCGTCCCAAGGCCATCAGGCCTCAACCCATCATAAATTTAAACCCCAATTCTTTCCTGCTCTATAAATGTATTCGACCATGCAAACTATTATGAACTTGATAGGTATATCTGAAAAACTGAAACGGTTAAAGATAAATGACAATAACTTCTACGGTTAGAATTATCACCTTAATACAAAACTAGGCAGCTAGATAAGTTCTTCGCTCGGGAGGGTGGGAAGGTCAAGAACTTGGATATCTAAGGCCAATACTCCTGCACAGTACTGTACCTCAAAACAACTACGTCCTGTCAGACGTCAACATTTAGTACGGTTAAGGACCATCCAAACAAATGAGATACAAATTAACTTATTCAACGCGGGGCGGTATACATTTGGGTTGAGTCATATTGGGGATACGTAGGCTGGGGGGACACAGTTTTCCCATAACCAACTGGTGCACTTCCAGGAGCTCCATAACCACCTGTTTGTTGGACTGATTGATCATAACTTGGTTGACTAGGCGTTTGAGAATAACCCTGTTGGGCACTTGGTGGTGGAACAAAACCAGTCCCTGGAACACTAACATAACTGGAATCTTGATGTGTTTGATAGCCATAAACTGTGCTATTTGTAGTTGCCTGATCCGTATAACCTTGTTGTGAAGATGGATATGACCCATAAGTTCCAGTTGGACCTTGCAAATAGCCAGCCGTCTGTTGTCCACTAGGTTGGCCAAAAGTTGGAACTGGTTGCCCAGCCTGCTGAGGATAGCCTGGAGCACATGCAGCAGGAGTCTGACTGTACCCATCAGTAGCTGATGCAGAACCATATGCAGGATATGGCTGCTGCATGGATCCGCTTGATGCATATTGATGCTGCTGTTGTGATGCTACATTTGGACCAAATGATTGGCTCGGCAGTATTGGACCTTGATAAGCATCCCCTGGCTGAGTAGCCCTTGGGTGGCCATAAGATTGGTGGGTTGTCCCCTGTGATGGCATGCCAAATGATGGTTGTTTGCCATATTGCTGCTGTGACCCATAGCCTGGTTGACTCCCTACCTGAGGATAAATTGGCTGAGAACTTCCGTGAGCATAAGGCGGCTGAGAGGATGCATGGCTCTCATAATTTTGTTCTTCATACCCGTGCCCATAGCTTTGCTGAGGAGGTCCTGCCTGTGAATATGGGGCTTGATGCCCATATTCTGGACCGTGTGTCTGTCCATAATTATAATTGGTATGAGACAAAGGCGGGCCGACAGCCTGAGCGAGAGAAACGCCAGACACATGCCCAGGAATGGGAGATGAGATTGGACCAGAAACAGGGTGATCAGTTGCATGCCCTCCTTGGCCATAATAAGGATAGCCTCCACCCTGTACACTGGGTGGTCTATGTTCCCAACCAAAGTTGCCTCTTGGTGCCATCTGTTGTGGATGATAAGTGCCATAAGCTGGGGGTGGGTATTGTGAACTTTGAGATGGATAGGCTCCTCTTTGCTGAAAATCATAAGGGGATGGCTGGGATGAATGAGGACCTCGTGGAGTCCAGTGAGCTGGACCACCACTAAGTCCTCGAGGCCGGTAGGATTGTTGCTGATTAAAACCACCAGAATGAGCTGATGGCCTGACAGTCTATCATAAGAAAATATAAAAGATCAACAAGTCAGCTGATTCAGGCAACTTTAAATTAAATGAGAGAGAATGAGGTACAGAGCATCAATGTAAAAGTTGTAGCATCAAGTACAGTATGGCCCCTCTTCTAGAAAAAGACTACCAGGTAATGACAATTATGTTCCCCACACAACTTTCACAGATCAAAACAGGCCAAATCAACTAAAGTTTTGATGAACATAGGGGGACAAAAAAAAAGCTTCAATGTCAACATGTTATCATCACAAAAACTTGTAGCGAAACAAACAAAACAGAAAATCAAACAATATACAAGGCCATTGACACAAATGTAAATTTCCAACTTCCCTAAGTTGGAAGCAGTAAATATTCTTCTAATGCCTTTAACAGCTAATCAAGGACAATTCCCTCGTGTGTACTTCAGAAGCTCAGTTTTATTACTCAAAGTTCATCGGCATAAATTCTAGAATAAGTAACTAAGAAGTCAATAGATAGGAAAAAGCACAGAAACAAAAAGAATGTGAGGCACATGCTCTTCAGAGCTTGTTTGATTCAAAGAATGGAAGTTCTAGAAAATGTATCTAAGAAGTCAATAGATAGGGAAAAGCACAGAAACACAAAGAATGCAAGGCACATACTCTTGAGAGCTTGTTTGATTCAAAGAATGGAAGTGCAAATTAATCACAAAGTCAAGGCATAGGAAAAAGCACATAGAATTACAATCATACTTGCTAATGTTGGATATTATGCACGGAAGATGTGCAGTGATACGAGAACACACATAGTTAAGCGAGATGAGAGCAAATATTCAATTGCACTATCTGTCTCTCCCTACAAGTTGTATCAGACTTGTGCACTTAGCCACAGATGGGCAAGGATAACTTCAGAAGATCAGAAAGATTGACACCGCTGTCTTCTAACCAGGATGAATCAAAACCATTGGGCTCCATAATTATAAAAAGGGGAATACCCATGCAAGGATAAACTTAAGAAATTCAAAAGATTGGCCAAACAATCATTTGATGAAAATAAATGAATGTATCGACAGTACATGAGTACATGAAAATAAATGACACGCCTTTCATATATGCTGCAAAAGGAAAGCTTATAGAATGAAGTGCATGAATTCTCAGGAAGCCAGTCCCCAAAGAAATTCAGTCCACTATGGCTTCCCAGCACTACCAGAAGGTTATAAGTGTAACATGGCACTTACACTAGTGGAAGCACTGCCAGTAAGGTTATAAGTGTAAAACATGGCACTTACACTAGTGGAACCATAAACCTAGTGGGTAGAAGCTTAGCACATACATAGAATAGTTTGAAATGCAGTATCTGCTGAGATATAATAGCTATGATAAAGCAGCATATTGACATCAAAAAACCTCTGTATCAAGAATAGTTTTGTCAATAAGAGACAAACACTACTAGATACCTTCATCAGTGAAAAATGGAACAGATGCAGCTTATTTTCTAAATATGTAAATCATATCAAGTTCTTGTATGCAGTATACCATATGTAAAATCATAGGACATGCCTAGCATTCACTATATCTAACACATAATGGCTTTACAGCAATAGTACTGCAGGTCAAAGCTCACCATGTGCATGCATCAAATCCTTCAATTCTTTGACCACAACTAGGGTTGGAATTAAAAAGCATTAGTCAAATAATCTTGATCTACAAGCACTTCACCTGACATTTTACTTTCTTCCAACAAATTTCTCATGCATAAAATGTGGGGTGCTAAAGAGCACTAAGGTCAATAGAGCAGTCTCACTGAATCATGACTTTTAACTTTGAAGACTCAAAGCAGTCTTACCAACTATTCACACCCTTCAATTGCGAGATTTAATGCCTGATACCTCTCTGCAGTGGATGAAAGTGAATGATGGTTGTCTATTGCTACACCAAGAAAGCAATGCTGACCCCATGGGAAAGGCAAAAGCCAAATCTGCATTTTTAAAGTCAACCAATTCGAATCGGCACCTTCAAGATATATAAATCATGGCAACCGACATCTTGGACTTTCAATATACAAGACATTCCTAACAGCACAGAATCTTTGGAATGGATCATTCATCAATGTCTCACCCTCTTAGGTATCATGTAAGCATTCTCTCTTGGAAAAAAAAATCTCCTCCTTAAATGGACCAAAAGGCATCTCATACATGAAACACATAATTCATGGTTACAATACCATGAGATACTCAGCTTAAACCATGAATCCGCAAAAGACTTGAACAGAACCAAACGACATGAACTTGCCAACTGAGACCATGGATAATTCCTAGAACTATCAATTGGAAACAAAATTGCATGATACTAGAACTAATTTAAGATAGAAGTTAAGAGACAAACTGAATAATCAATTCATATTTTTCAATGAATTAAACAGGAGTTATGGGATTTGCATGGGCAGTTATTCTCTATAAATGCAATACACGTGTAAGAATAACTACTCAAGGCAGCCATCTCAGATATAGCAGCTTAAATGATGAAATAATCAACATATCACCTACAGTCATAGCATATCCATACTATGACCAAAATATATCAACAACAAACCAACAAATTAAAATCGAGCAATTTACTCGGACATTAAACAAGTACAAATAATGGGCATCAATAGTTTTTCTTAATCTCAAACACCGTCACACATTTCACAGTAGACAACACACATTATACATGCCAACACAAGTGCATGTTACAAAACCTACACATGAATGGGGCAAAAATTAAGTGAAACAATTCAGATGTATTATTCACAATAAAATAAGTACAAGATAAAATGGACATATATAAAACTATTTGGTAAAGTTCATTATGTAAAATACATCAACATGATGAACCAGATAATACAGATAACACTAATGCTATTGCAAATTAAAAGATCACAGATGAAAAAACAAAATGGTGGGGAAAAAGCCAGACCTGACTCATCACATCCTTTATCATTTCTCTCGCAATTTCAATTTGTTTCTTATCGCCAGTCACTCGCACAGTTCTTTCCTTAGACCCGTCACCTTCTGGAAGATGTTGAGGTATAAGCTAAATCAAGACAATGAGATTCTTGACAGTCAGAGGATGAATATCCTTTAGGAATCAAAATAACCCAAGTATTTTATCAGAAGATGATTATGTACATGAGAACAAGTACCTGAATGCGTGCCCCTGATTGAGCTTGGAGGTTTTTGATGGTTTCTCCACCTCTACCGATAATTAAACCAACCTGGGCTCAAGAAAGTATATTTAATCACAGTTAAAAAATGAAGTTAATTGGTGGACAATCAAAAAAGATATCAGATCAAGGAACCAAAAAAGCAGGTACCAAACAAGATAAGCATAATAAAAAATATCGATAAACAACCTTCTCATTTGGTACTTGCATCTCAAGTTGATCTGCCACTCCCATGGTCTGTGCCCTAGGAAGCCCCCTAGCAACAAGGGCTGGGGAACCACCGGCATCAGCCTGCATGAAGTGTCCACAAATGATTCAATGCAAAAGCAAGTCCAGTGGTTTAATTATATCACATTACAATAATATGAAAAAGGAACAGAAATTACAAAATATCTAAGTCGTGAGTAGAAAGATAATAGCATCAAGATTGAGGCATAGTTTCAGCTACCTCAGCTATGACGGCATTAATAAGTTTTTCAGCCTTGCTTATGCTACTTAAAGTCCCAATCAATTCAACTGGCCTCACTGCAGACCTTGGATCAGCATCAGCATCTCTTGTTATTTGAATTTTTGCCCCTGAATTGTATTGAAGGTATCGAATAGTATCGCCAGCCTTGCCAATAAGAACGCCAACCTGCCAACAGTATTTAAAGTATTTTATACAATTTTTGTTAAGACTTCAACGAGAAATGATAACATGTGTAGCACATAAAACCTAGTTTTCAAAGTGATACATTAAAGTACATATTATATCTTTAGACTCTCTTCAGCATACCTTATCATTGGGAACCTCCATTTTACGGGAAGTAGTGTGAGAATCAGAAATATGTTCCTCAGACCCCTGAAATGTTTTCTCAGATTCTCCTCCAGATGGCTTATGGGGTTCCTCTTCAAAGGATTTCTCAACATCATCTGCCTTCGAACCCTCAAAAGAAGCTTCATTGGTATCACCATCTACCGCAGTTGGGGTTTCTGTTTTACTCGTTAAATCCAAAGCTTCCTCCTTTCCTAAAGACGACAAGGCTCCAGCATCATTGTCTGCTTGCTCGCTCTCTGCATGTGGTTCTTCTTTATCTGACTCCCCCACTTTTTAAGAAAAAAAACACTTTCGTTAGCAGTTTGAATGCCAAACCAACAGCAACAAAAGAAACACTTTATGTATGTATACATATATAAGAAAAGTTGGCCTTCTGAGGACAAATTAATAAAAGAAACAAAATGGGGAACCCTAATCACTTAAAATGGTGAGTGAAGAAGATACATGAGTCATGGGGTTCATCATCATCGAGCCTCGGTCGCTTGGGTTCTTGTGAATCGTCCTGTTCAACATCATCAATGCTGGAGTCAGGAATCTGGTTGGGACTCGGCTTTCGCTTGTGATCCCAAGGTAAGGTGACTGCCGTTGATGCCACAACAACTTGCTCCTCATTCTCCGCCATTTGGGTGTATAGACAAGTTTTCCAAAGATAAGTTGGATCGACTCCTCGAGAAAGAGAGATTTTGTTTGAGATGGTGAAACAGTTAGAACGATGATGTGATGAACAAGTACGGTCGGTTTGAGCCGTCAGTATATATTGCTGACTTAATAAACATGGGCTAGGGTTTTGGTTGATTGATGGGCTTCGCATTTAATTGGGCGGGCATCGGGCACGACATAGTACGAGCATGTCTTCTATTCAAGAAAATTTAATTTTATAACTTAGTAGAGTAATTATTTCTATTTTAACTTCTTATATAATATTCATTATTAAACTTTAATCATATTTTATTAATCTCTAATACTAAATAAGAAATTTATTTTTTTAAAATATTAATTACTTATTAAGATGTGTTTTAATTTTTAAATCAATGATGGTTCTATCGGATTTTGGTGGGGCTGGGCGCTGCTGCTTGGATCCATGAGATTGGCTGATTCTGTGTCAAAGATACCTACAAAACAATAAAGGCATGCCGATGGTTGATTTCCGGTAGGCCCCTCCGATGTTCAAGTAAGCTTTTTGTGAGAGCTTTTGGTGGCTGGTAAGTAAAGAAAAATAGAGTTATTGGAATCGTACCTTTTTCATAATGAAGTAATGAATTTATATGGCTAATACCTTTAGGAATTAGGTTAATCCTCAAGGGATGGGCCGATCGGCCCATGCACCGTTCTGAGTCTAGGCTTGGGCCTAGCACGACCGATCCAACCATAAGCCCCCTGCTCCTCGAGTCTGACCAAGGAGAAGGGTCGAAGGAGTGCGTAAGGATCGTGCAGCTCGTCTGTGGGACAGCTCATGATAGGCCCGATCGATCGGACATCAATGCTTAGTGCATGACAGCTCGTGATAGGTCTTATCGGTCGGACATCAACGCTTAGTGCATGAAGGCATTTGATTTAATCATTAGTAAAGGCACGTGCTTCTGACAGGTTTTCAAAATTTAAAACGAATCGTCTTTGTAAACATTGTGCAGCTGTCGCATACATCCTTTCAACTGCTGCGCCGCTGTGGGTAACTGGTAACCCTAATTTGCACGGCTCAGATTTTGCCGCTTGTCCCAGCTCCATCAACATGTCCACTCCGAATCTTTGTTATAAATGCTCAGAATTGACACATTTGCTTCACTTTCTTCTTCATCTCCCTGTTCACAGCCATCAGAATTTCTTTTCTCGCTGTCATCCAAATCCCTAACTCCAGTCACTAAACTAGGTACGTCCTTCTTCCTTTCTTCGTCCTGTAAGTTTGATTTTCAGTAACCATGTC
>JANIHY010000006.1:53121585-53144010 GCA_027479065.1 Erythroxylum brevipes | reverse complement strand
ATATGTGTTTTTTTTCTTAAAAATAAGGAACTCCTCTTTTAGTGTACGCAAAAGTGAACTTTCATAAGACATCTTAATTTTTATCTCTACAGCCAATATTGGTTCCCCATCCCCAAGCAAGGATCACCCATGACTAAATCACACTCTTAATTGTTGTGAGGCAGAGCCTAAACTCTACTATCAAATGGGTCCTCCACTTCTTATTAATAATCGTTTAAAAATAGAGTGTTCAATATAAGGAGCCATTTCGAAAAGTGATCAATAAACTTATGATGTAGGTTGGCAGGTTAAATGACCAATGACAAGCCCATACCATTATCATAAAAGCATTTTTCTAAAGAGCATTCACATTTGGATGCTCTTATAATGTTTTTCATCAATCACTAATTGTCACAAAATTGATTCAACATCTTAAGGTGCTTTGCTCTTAGAAATGCTTGCAAACTCTGTAAGAAATACCTCAAGAATTGGTCCACGATCAGCTCCCAGCAAGTGAATCTCATCTAAGATCATGAGTCCAACCTATTAAGCAACATTTACAATTAGTGCATGCCGTGCATAAGGAAAAACATGAATAATGATGCTAACTTTCCATAGTGAAAAAACAACTAAATCTTACATAGATGTACCTTTGTTACGTAATTTCTACTATGCCAATTTCGACTAATACCATCCCACTTCTCAGGTGTAGAGATAATGATATCCGCTGACAAAAGGGCAGTTAAGTCTGGTGTATAATCTCCTGTCATTTCAACCTGGTAAACATTCTTTTAATTTAGTAGAATTTCATGGTGCACACATACATACAAACACATGAGCACAAAAATAGAACTGAGAGGACTGAGAGCACTAATATACAAAAATCTTTTATCAATATATTGGAGTACCATTTGTTTTCCTAGATGGGAGACTAAACCCTTTCTCCAATCGTGCATTCTTTCTCGAACAATAGCCTTCAATGGTGCAATGTAAATAACCTGCATTAAATACATGAAAATGAGATAAGAGAGGGACACAAAGGTTGTAGAATTAAATGTTCAACCAATACAAGAAAGCAAACCGAGCAATATAACAGGAGAAAGTATCATACCAACCCAAAATGCAGTTTTTTTTTCCTAATTGATTTATGTTAGTATTTAACCTAAGAAATCTATGGTGAAGCATAACATTAATCATAATTCATTGTTTCCTAGTTCAGTTTCCTTCATATTCCAAAATTAGCATATAATTTGGTTTTCACTATCAACAGTATCATCGAAAATCCTGATTCATCTTTTCCAAGACACTTGTTTCAGTTAGAATTGCCATCTGCTGGATACAAAATCTGGTCACTGCATGTTTTCATTTTTATTTCTTGAATACAACTTCTTCTAACAGCTAAATTGTTCTGTATTGGCCGGGAATTAGAAAAAATACCTTCATATCAGGCTGAGTGTTGAAGAGGTGAAGCATTGCAATTTCCGCAGAAATAGTCTTCCCACTTCCAGTGGGAGCTCCTAATAAAACATTGCTGTCTGTGTGATATAATACATGAAAAGTCTGCAGTTACGAAATAAAAGCATTATATAATGTGTGCAAAGTGAAAAGATAAAGGAAAATTAGATTTATTAAACCATACCTGTGTTTGTATAGGATTGAAATGGGAAAACTTGTACAAGGCTTCATAAGTACTGTTTCCGAGTGAAGTAACAGGAAGAGGCTTTAGATCTAGAAGCTCTGTGTGAGAGGTACGAGCCTAAACCAAGAATAATATTTCATAAGACCTTTGAAGGAAAACAGTGACATACCAAACTGAAAAGGTAAATCACTCAACATTCTCCAAAATAAATTAGAATAAGAGAATGCACCTCAGGCAGTGCCAAGTTATGAAATGATATAGTGTAGAAAGCTTCCGCGTGCAACCAAGAATCAGAAACAGCACGAATGTAGTATTGTGCTGGATGTGGTTCAAATATTGGCACAGTGAAGGTAAGTTTTTGAGGTTCTCCCCGAGCCATCTTCTTTGTAAGAGTGAAAAGCTCTGAATGGTAGATGTGGTCATTTTCTGAGTCCTGACAAAATTACCGATGCTCTAGTTATAGATTATCCAAATTAGTCACCTTATTTTTAACAGTAGTAAATGATTTCTGAAGCCATGGCCCCTGGCTCCAAAACTGACACTATAATCATGTAAAACACTCGTTGTAAGAAATCAAAATTTTAGAAATGATCATGAGCTTTCACATAGGGATACAAATGACATCACTAAGTAAGCGAAAATCCTTGGTACATTGATATTGGTACTTCCTATGTGTTTTATAACCACAAGAGGAAACCTTCTTATATTCAACTGCAACAGCTCAAGTATAGGAGCAAAACTAGGGAGGGGAAAAACACAAAAATGGGATGCTTAAATAGGAGCAAAATGAACCTGCATTACCAACTCTCTGAGTCTCAACATAAAAGGAGAAGAGGATCACTGCAGCAAAGTCAAACTAGCTTGGAAGTTCAAACTAAGATTGAGATAATTCAGTAATATCATTTATTACATATTCCTGTATACGAAGCGCCAGGTGTAGAATTTATAATTAATATACTAACTAGCACTTAAGATGGCACAGATCACTATTAATTGCTAATAAGCACTGGTTCATAATTACATATTCGGTACACCTCTATGACACATAAAGGCAAACTTATACTTCTAAAAAGTCAACATTAGACCAGAAAGCTTTCTGCAGGTTTTAGGTAAATTCTATGTCACAAAACTAGAACAAAAGATAATTTAACATCCAATACTGCTTCTTTGAGACATTAACATGCGAGTAATAGTAGATACCTCGACAAGAATCCACCAACGTTGTGCAGCACCATGGAAACGGTCTTTCCATGAGAAATTTGGAGTTATAAGCAAATCCACCTAAAAGTTCAATATCAGCAAGAGGATCCTCAACTTCTCAATTTGCAATGATCAAGAGAAAATATTTTTGTGAAGACATCAAATCATTACCTTCAAAACAGTTCTGGTGATTGGACTTACAGTTGCTGATAACTGAATTGATGGAAAATAACCCATGTATTGTTTAACCAACTTCAGAGACAGTAGCCCAACCCAAACACCGCAAAAAGAGAAAAAAGAAAGAAAACGAAGAGATTACAATCACAGATGTCCAAGTCAACATAGTGGAAATACTAAAGAGTTAAAAAACTCAGAGCTATATATATACCTTTCCTCCATGTGCATATCGAATAAGAGCTCCAATATCCTTTTCCTCCATCTCAAGCAGATGATCTAGGTCCACCCCTCGTTCTTCAAGCTTCCGCAATATCTAAACCAGTTAAGATATAGAATTATACATGCACTCTGCATAAACATCAAGTAAAAGAACAAAAGAAATATGCTAGACCAACTTCTGCTGAAAGATCCTTGTCAAATTGTCTAAGGGGGTGTTGATGAGGCCAAATTTGGCGATCCACAGCCTTGCAATATTCCAACATGAATAATGACATCTGAGGCCATCCTCTCCGTAAGCAAATTTCAAATAATGCCCGCATTATGTGAGCCAAGCTTGCACTTATATATGCAGCATCAGAGACCAGAGAAAATGTATCAATTGAACCACGGGAGATGTACAACTGCAAATTCATTTAAACAGCATATTAGGCATTTACTTTTTCCATACTTTTACTCGGTATAGACGAAGTGTCCGTTATTAATCAAAGGACCAAAAACCTGGATAAGAATTGAAATCTTTCCATATTTGTTTGAAGGACCACCCTTAACTTCTAAAGGACATGAAGTGCGCAATAACATCTCTAACTCATTCTGCTCCTCTTCTCGAACAACAATATTCTCAAATTCAGATGAGTGGGCAACCATATCAATTACCTACAACAAAGTGAAAATGGATCAAGATAATTGTGAAAATACTAACATAATATAATTTAAGTCCAAGAGTGATTGCAATAAATTTTCCAGTCAAATAATCCAGAAAATAGCTAGCTGATTAATATATGAGGGCTTCTACAAGATCAAAATGGAGATGTTAATGCTATAAAGAATAACCTCACTATCATTCATGTAGCGTTTCAACATTTCATTGTAAGTTTCAACACTTGAGTAGTGGATATAGAAGTGGCTTGCAATGCGACCAAGCTCTGTACAATAAAAATTGCCACTTTTCTCATCAAACCGCATCATTTTCGCTTTATCAAGAGTAAGTGCAGCATCTGCTACGAGAGCTCGTTGCTTTAAACTCAAAGAGGGATCTGCCATCACCTACCAAACATATATAAACCATATGAATAACCTAGTTATTGAACAACATACACATAACTGATTAAATCTAGAATGCTGTAATATTCCAGTTTTTGAACCCCAAAAAGTGCAGATCGAAGAAAATAAGGACAACCTTTGGTTGCAAGTCAAAAAAGATTGATTTATAATCCTGTGCACATTACTGCAACTTTTTAAGCATGTGGAGTCAAATGCATTTTTTATTGCCAGACATAAATAGCCATACTATACCTCATCCCATCCAATACCATATGCCAAAGGATTCTGCCGCATCCTGATAGCAAGATACGTATAGCCAAGCCAAGCACAAGCTTCTTTGACATTAGTAACAGTACCCAATGCCACCTCTGCATTTAGATTATCTTTCAAGGAGCCAATAAACTGCAAACACAAAGGAAAAATCACAAATTAAAATGTAAACCAACTATCATCTGCATATAGCAGTTATTGGAAAGATGCAGCAGCAATTAACCTACAATCTGAAGAAAAACAAAAGATAGATGCTTGCAACAGGATTACAGAAAGTTAACTTCTTAATACAAATGATAACAAAAAATCCTTTGAACATCTAAACTCAACAAGACCAGAGAAAATGGCCAGATGGTCCAACAGTGATACATATTGCAAGTTGATATTGAGGTAACTATATTTTTAATCCTCCTACTATAGGCAATTTCCTATTTTCGGTACCCCTACCTTTTCTTTGAGTCTCCAACGTTGAACTTTTTCCTATTTCAGTCCTGTTCATTAACTCCCTTAATAGAAGTGCATATGTAGCAATCCAAATCATCAAATAAATGACATAGAAGCCACCTGGATTTTCCACTAACCATATTTAAAAGGCCTTGCACAACATCATCCAGAGCTCCCATTGTAGTCACTGTCTGAACGTCTCCGGATACACACATTACACGCTATACTCCCCTTCCTCCTACCAACCTCCAACACCCTCACCAAACCCATCTTGTCACCACTAGCCACCATAATTCCCTCTGCAAATATCACTTCCATATATATGTCCACCAATCCTAGCACTTACCCAAATGTTACACAACCACAGCCACCTTCACGACCATCACCACCCCCAAACACCACTATTTCAAGTAGAAGATACTCAACTCCACCACAAAAACCAAATAGAAAACATGATTTCCAAGCTGGGAATGGAAGACATCTATTCCTCACATCTATTCCTCAACTTAAGGGGGAGTGTCGAGTTGTATGTTAGCTACAAACTTGTTTAGGAAACTCAATTTCTTGGTATTTCAAAGATTTGGGATCCTAAGTATTCCTTCCCTAGGAAAGTGTGGAAAAGAATTTGTAATCCTAGGAAATTGTTTTCTTTACCTAGGTAAGTTGAATCCTATGAAACTGTTTTCTTTTCCTAGGAGAGTGTAGAATTATAAGAGATTGATTCATATTTTTCTCCTACACTAAAATGCATAAAACCATATAATTCTAATTCAATTGTAACAAGACAATTCATTTCCCTTCAATTTTGCGCCAATATATGTAATACCTTTACTCCACAATTATGAAGTCCCAATTAAATTCTATGTATGACTTGGGAACAAAGAGAAGTTCAAGAAAAATAATCCAAAACATGAAATGATTGAAACGGAAATGTGACAAGTTGGGACCAAGTACTTTCACAATTAGGGCAACACATCTCAATTAAATTATGCTCATGACTTGGGAACAAAGATGAGTTCAGGACAAATAATCCAAAACATGAAATGATTGAAATGGAAATGTGACAAGTTGGGACCAAGTACTTTCTCAATTGGTGCAACACATCCCAAATAGCTTTACAGTACAATAACTTATTCAACTTGTACCATCACATGGCACATGAACAAAATTTATCAAGAATCTGTACTTACAAAAGCAGCATAACTTTAACTAATAATCAAGATCAAAATGGCTATTACAATTGCAACGCATCTAATATCATCTGCCACATTAAAATTAAAAAACATAAATCCATTTTACAGATAAGCAACATGTACATTGTTGTGGTGGAAAAGCTAAATAAGGTTGTAGACATCCAGGTAAAGCTAGGCATAGTTCAAAATCTGAACATCTGACAATAATTTCATATAATGCATCACTTAGCCAAGTAAACTATAAGGTTCTGAAACACATTAGGCTTCTAAATTGATAGACACCATGAAATTCTTGGCATAGAATACTAAAACAAAATTGAGAATAATAATCTTGTTTAAAAGTTACAAAAACAACCACTCTAACAACCATGTCCCAAGTCAAACAAAAAATAGCAACCTGACTTTCTATCGGAAGTTGGCTTGTCAGCAACCTTAAATAGTAAGCTAACTTATCATGAGATGTGATTATGATGCCTTCACCACTCTTGTCAAATTGAGGCCTCCCAGCCCTTCCAAAGATCTGATGCAATTAGACAAAAGAATAGTAGCCATTAAATGAACAAGGAAGCCACTTCCATGTTTCGAGACATATATAGAGTCTAACCTGCATAACATCAAGCATACCAAGGTCACGCCATCCACCAGCCTTTGGATCATACAATTGGGTTCCCTGAAGAGTGACACAACAAAAATATTGGACTTACTGCAAGAAAAGAAAATAAACTAAAGATATCTCCCAAAAATTTAGAAAAACATCTTAAAAAATATGGAAGAAAAATGTTTCATTTGAAAGATTTGAGATTCTACAGCATTTTTTGTATGGCATTATAATTTCCATGCTATAGTTGCTAGTTAGGCTCAGTAGTAAATTTTGATCATTTTATAGCATTACTCCAAGAAAGAAAATTCATGCACATTTTCTATGAGGCAAACTATAAGCACATATCAAAGAACCAGTCTCTTTGGAAAACAAAAGCCAGGGGAAACTACTCAGTTGGACCACTTAAGCAAACAACCAGCCCTGTTGCAAACAAAGAAACTGGCTGTCATAATAACACATAAATAATTGGCGGGCCAAGGAATCAAGAGAACACAAACAATTCAACGAATCAAGTTTCAGTTTTAATTCTTTTAAGAATTCATTCAAGTCCTTTAGTTTTATAAAAACCATGTTTTCTCCCATAATAACTTGACAAAACTTTAATGACTTTCAAGAGGTTATCCAAGTGCTTCAAGTCATTAATTCGACATAAATATGACTAATTAATTGCATTAAAAGCTTTAATCTTACTTTTAATAGATCTAGTTTTCTGTATGATAGTTGGCACAATTACATAAATAATAATAATAATCATTTTTTCTACAGTTTCCCAACTAGAAGTTACATATTACAACCTAGTTTGTAACTATAAACAGTTTTATATTATCTTAATTGCCAAATTGCTACAAATATGACCTTTTCAGTGACTGAATATTTTTAATATTCACCAATTTAAATGATTTTAAAAAAAATATTTAAATGTTATGTATTATCTTTAAAGTCTATTTGAAACATGGTGAAAAAAAAGGA
The DNA here is from genome assembly GCA_027479065.1 of Erythroxylum brevipes. Classification (NCBI taxonomy): domain Eukaryota; kingdom Viridiplantae; phylum Streptophyta; class Magnoliopsida; order Malpighiales; family Erythroxylaceae; genus Erythroxylum; species Erythroxylum brevipes. Next base: position 53,136,278 of record JANIHY010000006.1, on the reverse strand, counting down.
ATTATATTAACATATATCTATCATCAACAACTGCTTTAACTCCAACTCAACCTTAATCCTTGATGGATTAGTGGCTCTTAAGGCAAAGATGCTCTTGTTTTCTAAATATCACATGATAATATTGCCATAACTAAGGAGATCTTTTCTTCTTGTCCATGAATTAACCAATATTGATAATAAAAGGGTCAAATTTAGACCTTTTGACAATCACATAAAGCCTGAATTTATAGTCTCAAAGTTCCAACTTTAAGTATATGCAAGATACTCTGATACATGTGATTCAACATAAACATATCATGTTATCCATCAGCTAAAGTAAATTTTAAAATTTCTTCAAATTCCTAGTCTTTATCAAGTGTTTTAAATGACACATAGTGATTCTAGAAACTTCATATTGATAGAATTATTTAAAATGCATATAAATAAGCTTAAGATGTAACAATAGGTACACTTTAAATTGTTTAATTATTATGTTATCACCTTAAATTTATAAATTCAACTGATAGTCTTTTTATATTAAATTAAGTCCTCATTTATTTGTTTGATGTGATTCTGCAGAAAGAATTTCAATATTGTTTGTATTTCACGTAATTTACATCAGTACATAGATACAAGTATATATAGAAATAGATGGAGCTATTCTAGGAAACTAATATCTTTACATAATCTCCTAATATCTGTACATAATATCAGATCTAATTTCTAATATCAGATCTAATCTCATAACTATTTAGGAGTCAATCATATCAAGAAAATATCCAGCTGGATATTTCCCAACACTCCCCCTCAAGTTGACTTGTATATGTCATCCATAGCCAACTTGATTACTAGAACATTGAACTGCCTCTTGTGTAATCTCTTTGTAAGAATATCAGCTATCTGTTGTGATGTTGGAATATTGGGAACACAAATTAATCCTTCTTCAATTTTTTCCTCGATGAAGTGCTTGTCAACATCAACATGTTTTGTTCTATCATGAAGAACCAGGTTGTGAGCAATAGAAATTGCAGCTTTATTGTCACAATATCCTTTCATTGGAACTGAAATAGGAATCTGTAGTTCTTCCAGTATTCTTTTAATCCATAGGACTTCACAGATTCCATGTGCCATTGCACGAAACTCAGCTTCAGCACTACTTCTAGCAACCAAACTTTCTTTCTTACTCCTCCAATTTACCAAGTTACCACCAACAAATGTGCAACAACCTGAAATTGATCTTCTATTTGTAGTACTCCCTGCCCAATCAGCATCAGTATAGACTTCTATTTGAAGATTGTTCTGCTTCCAAAACATTAAACCTTGTCCAGGAGTTCCTTTTAGATATCTTAGTATCCTATATATAGCCAGGGGGCCGGCCTAGCAAGGGCTATAGCCCCTACAAAACTTAAAAAAAATTCAGAATATATGTGTATATATAATAAACTAAGTAGGGTTATAGCCCCTACAAAACTAAGTTCCTTGCCCCCCCAAGACTAAAATCCTGGATTCGTCGCTGTATATAGCATCCAGATGTTCTTGGCCTGGTGAGTGCATAAATTGACTCACTAAGCTCAGGGCAAAGGCAATATCAGGTCTGGTATGTGATAGGTATATTAATCTCCCAACTAGTTGCTGATACCTCTCCATATTAATAACATTTTTAGGTTGAACTGGTCTAAAATTTACACCAGTAGGAGTATCAGCTACCTTGCATCCTAGTAATCCAGTCTCATTCAATTGGTCCAAAATATATTTCCTTTGGTTCACAAATAGTCCATCCTTGGATCTAGCAAATTCCATTCCGAGGAAGTATTTTAGAGGTCTAAGATCTTTGATCTCAAATTTTTTGGCTAATCTCGTCTTCAACTCTACTATTTCAGATACATCATCTCCTGTTATGATAATGTCATCTAAATAAACAATAAGAATCGATTTCATACCTGCTTTTGATTGCTTGTAGAACAATGTATGATCAGCTTGGCTTTGACAATAGCCGTAGCTCTTCACAACCCTTCCAAATCTGTCAAACCATGCCCTAGGGGATTGTTTTAGTCCATATAATGACTTCATTAGCTTGCACACCTTATTTCTCCCATAGGTATCCTCAACACCTGGAGGTAAGCTCATAAAGACTTCTTCTTCAAGGTCTCCATTAAGAAAGGCATTTTTTTACATCTAGTTGATGTAAAGTCCACTCACAGTTTACAGCCAACGAAAGTAATACTTGTATTGTATTTACCTTTGCAACAGGCGCAAATGTCTCTTGGTAGTCAATGCCATAGGTTTGTGTAAATCCCTTAGCAACTAATCTTGCCTTCAACCTTTCCACACTCCCATAAGCCTTAGACTTCATATTGAAAAGCCATTTGCATCCTACCAAACTTTTATCTCTAGGTGAGTTCACAAGTTCCCAAGTTTTATGCTTCTCAAGAGCATTTACCTCTTCTATAACAGCTGAACTCCAATCTGGATCTTGAAGTGCTTCTTAATGCCTCTATGGCACAAACAGGTAGGGATTTTACTGCTTTAACATGTACCTTTCCATATAATTCTACTCATTGGATCATTGATTCAGGAGCATCTGATCATATGACCTGTTCTTTTAACTTATTTCATACTTATGACCCTTGTTCTGGTCATGAAAAAATTCGCATAGCCGATGGATCATTTTCTGCTGTGGCTGGTAAAGGTTTAGTAACTCTTACCCTCAAAATTCTGCCTTAAATATGTCCTACATGCTCCAAAACTTGCTTGTAATCTGTTGTCCGTTAGTAAATTGACACTGTAATTGTGCCATTACCTTTTTTTTATTCATATTGTGTTTTTCGGGACCTAACTACGAGGAAGATGATTGGTAATGCTAAGTTGATAGACGGTCTCTACTATTTAGTTAATGATAACTTGAAGAATAAAGAAGCTCAAGGTCTAAGTATTATTCGTTCTACCCCTGCTAAAGAACAGATTTTACTTTGGCATAATAGTAGGACATCCTAATTTCTCTTACCTAAAAAGAATTTTCCCTCATTTGTTTAAATTTGTGGATTGCTCAAAACTTCATTGTGAGCAGTGCATTTTATCTAAAAGTCATAAGATTTCGTACCCTACAAAACCATATCAACCATCCAAACCGTTTTACCTAATTCATAGTGATGTTTGGGGTCCATCCCGTGTTAAAACTCTTCCCAGGAAAAAATGGTTTGTAACATTTATTGATTATCATACTCGGTTATGTTGGTTCTATTTGATACGTGAAAATTCTGAAGTTGCTCAAATCTTTCCAAACTTCTATACCATGGTTGAAAATCAATTTCACACATGCATTGGTATACTTCACTCTAACAATGGTACCAAGTATTTTAATGAAGTCCTTGGAAAATTTCTTAAGTCTAAAGGCATTGTTCATCAATCTACGTGTGTTAACACTCCTCAACAAAATGGTATTGCCGAGAGAAAAAATAAACATTTACTAGAAGTTGCTCGATTTATTATGTTTACAATGAATATGCCAGGATACCTTTGGGGCGAGGCTATTTTGACTGCTTCATACTTAATTAATCGAATGCCTAGCTGTGTTTTACATTATTCAACACCCTTAGATATGTTTAAACAATCCTTTTCTGAAAATAAACTTTACTCTACTCTTCCTCTTCGGGTATTTAGGTGTACTGCTTATGTTCACAACTCAAGTAAAGGAAACTCTAAACTAGATCCAAGAGCTGAAAAATATGTCTTCATTGGGTATGCTCCTAATGGTTGTCTCCATGAATGTCACATTCCTAGAACATTAAAAAAAAATTCCTTCAAGGGTAGAACTCTAATGAAGCATAAAATTTTTGGGTTACTCCTAAACCCTTACCAACGGTCATTATTGATCACAATATAATTTCTAACAATGAAGCCACTTCTTTATCTGTCCAAGCCAGAAAATCCAAATTCATTCACAGGGGGAGAAATACTATGATCCGCTCCTAAGGAACGGAATACTGAGCTTCGTGTTTATTCTAAGAGGAAGACACGAGTGAGAAGTAGAGAACAACCTACAATGCACAAACTCTCAAATCCCTCGGAGAAGGAACCTAGGAACGATTCAAGTAACCCTTATGCTACTCTACCCCTTATTGTGTCTAGTGAAGATCAGCACATACCTACTAATCCACAAAGTACAACTGATATTCCTACTGATCTCCCTACTAAAAATTACCTACCCATAGCATTTAGAAAAGGGAAACGGGCCTGCACCAATCATCCCATCTTAAAGTATCTATCTTATGGGAAACTATCACACAAACATAAATCATTTATTTATAAAATCAATAATCTGTTTGTGCCAAGAAACATTCAAGAAGCACTTCGAGATCCAGATTGGAGCTCAACTATTATGGAAGAAGTAAATTCTCTTGAGAAGAATAAAACTTGGGAACTTGTGAACTCGCCTAGAGATAAAAGTTTGGTAGGTGCAAATGGCTTTTCACTGTTAAGTCTAAGGTCGATGGGAGTGTGGAAAGGTTGAAGGCAAGATTAGTTGCTTAGGGATTTACACAAATATATGGCATTGACTACCATGAGACATTTGCGCCTGTTGCAAAGGTAAATACAATACGAGTATTACTTTCCTTGGCTATAAACTGTGAGTGGACTTTATATCAACAATATGTAAAAAATGCCTTTCTTAATGGAGACCTTGAAGAAGAAGTCTTCATGAGCTTACCTCTAGGTTTTGAGGATACCTATGGGAGAAATAAGGTGTGCAAGCTAAGGAAGTCATTATATGGACTAAAACAATCCCCTAGGGCATGGTTGATGTGTTGATGGGATTTTTCGTGACTCATAGTAATTTGAATCACTAGAGGAAGTTTTATTAAATCTCCCTTCATGCGATCCCTTCCAATTGGCTGGCTTTCCATGAAATTTCCAGCATGTTTCACAGGTATGCCATGCTTTATTGCCGTAGTCACACCAAAAAAATGTGACTTTTCATCATTCGTCCTAGTACGACCAGTAGTGTTCCCAACAACTAGTGTTGTGTTTCAATAGTAGACATAGGATTTCGTTTACCACGCATCACAAATTGTCTGCTCTCTTCAAGCCGAACTTCAGCAAAGACTTCTCCAATGGCAGGGAGTGGTTGTCTTCCAATAATCCTGCCTCTAACCTCATCAAACTCAGCATTAAGTCCAATTAAGAACTTAAAAATTCGATTATCCTCTACTGTTTTTCAAAAATAGTTACAATTATCATGGGATTTCGATTCATAGTCATTAAATAAGTCTAATTCTTGCCACAAAGAATTAAAGTACTTAGTAACACTATCCTCACCTTGGTTAATCTCACCCAATTTGAGAGTAAGTTCATAGACTTGGGACTCATTTCCCAAATCAGATTACATCTAATTCACATTGTCCCACAGCTCCTTAGCTGTGTGATAACACATATAGTTGGAGCTAATGTCTTCCTCCATCGAATTTACTAGCCACGTTATCACCATAGAATTTTCAGCATCCCATATTTTGTGTGTAGGATCCTTTGCTGTGGGTTCCCTTTGGTCATTAGTCACATATCCAATCTTTCCTCTCCCCCGGATGTATATTCTCACTAATTGGGACCAGCAAAAGAAGTTATCTCCATTCAGCCGTATAGTAGTGATCTGAATGGAATGAGCATCTGAGGAAGTGTGTGGAGGAGGTGTATGGATTGGGTTAGAGGATTCACCAATGTCAGACATGGTTGACATAGTTCTGCAGAATTAGGATGATAGGTGGGGTGGCTAGGGTTAGAAGTAGTATGAGGGACGGTAGGTAGCAGCTAGGGTTTAACTTTCTAGGTATAGCTTTGATACCATGCAGAATTTCAATATTGTTTGTGTTTCATGTAATTTACATCAGTACATAGATACAAGTATATATAGAAATAGATAGAGCTATCCTAGGAAACTAATATCTTTACATAATCTCCTAATATCTGTACATAATATCAGATCTGATTTCCAATATTAGATCTGATCTCCTAACTATTTAGGAGTCAATTATATCAAGAAAATATCCAGCTGGATATTTCCCAACAGATTCCTTATTTTTTAATCTTTCAAATTTTATTTTTGTTACATAAATGAATTAATCCACTTCAATTCCATGTCATATTGACCCTCTATCTTCCTTATGGCAAGTTCATTGGTCAACCTTTAAATTTCAAACATGAGTACAAGTGAGACTATATTATGAGTAAAAGTGAGACTATCTTATCCAGTAAATTACATTTAGCGTAGGCTTTCTGATTTGGAAGGAAAAGTAGGATATGTAGGTTAAAAAACAGGTAGAAAAGGAGAAGAAGGGAGAGAAAAGAGGGAAGCACAAACCTTGATCACAACTGCGTGTGCAGGTAGGTTTACACCCCATGCTAAAGTTGCTGTGCAAACTAGAATCTGGAACAGTAATATATCTAACTTTAGAAAAGACACCAAGTCAACATGTTAAACAGGTTAATCTGAGCACTGTTACCTTCAAGAGTCCATCAGAGAAGAGGCGCTCGGTCAGGCCTCTATCTGCACGTAGCATCCCTGCGTGATGAACACCTATTCCATATCCAAAAAGTTCAACTAGATCTTTGTTTCTAGACTTAACCACTTCTTTCTGAAATCACAAATTAAGGAAATCAATGACCATGTCATTTCCATAAGAAAATAAGTTCTATCCCTCACCTTGATTAGGCCAAATTGTGGATGTTCATCATTTTTTAAGAGCTCCAGATCATCATGCTTCTGAGCAAGTTCAACCTATTCAAAAAGATGGGTAAGATACCTTAAAATGATGCAACAATAAATAGATAAAGATAAATAGCATATTCTCTAGTATTTATATTAGTGTGTTGTCTCCCCAGGAGTTCTAGATATTCAAATTTTTGTCCATAAGTGCAGGATCATTTTAACTGTAGTGCGTTTACATGAGTGAAAGATAGCCTCTTTCAATAGCAGTAATTCACCTACTAAAAGGCAGTTTATATAAATAGCAGGAATGCACCTACTAAAATTCCACATGTTTATTGATACCATCCTTGAAGATTGAATCGGCACCATCAATCTGTATAATTCTTGCCTATAAATATTCCGACTCCTTTGGGTTGAGGCAAAATTCAACACTTCACAATGTTAATGTAGTATGTATTTTAGAATGATTATTATCAAGATCATAATATTTGATATGTCCAATATCACCAGAAGTCAACGTTAACATCCTCAATGCCTCTAATATTAATGACCGTGAAAGTATGAGTACTGATATCCCTCTCCCATTCCCATGTGATAAGTGGGTGTCAAATAATCAATGGAAGATCATCAGGGAAAAGATAGTACTAAAACTATTCGGCAGAACAATGCAGCACTAATGGAAATAAGGAGATTAAGGAGCAGACAAGTTAGACCAATATATAGAAGCAAAACACATAGAAGTTTACTTTTAATAAGCATGCAGAAAAAAAAAAGTACCAACTTCTGAGCTGTTTTTGCTGTATCTTTTCGTGAATGAACAAACACCATGGCCTGATGACCCTGTCTTAATGAATCAATAACCTTAACAAAAAGGTGTCATTAATTCATTATCCTCCATCTATAACACTGATTAATTGGTTAATAAACAAAAAGGATTCATGCAAACAGCTACCTTCTTATAGCAAATTTCATTCAGCAACTCATTACGAGCAGCAAAGTTATGCTCACTAATTCCAATATATTGTTGTGCAAGAGGTACAGGACGATAACTAGAGTCAAAAAAGAAGAGGCCAGTCTCTGGATTCACTCTCAGAAATTGAGCAACCTTAAAAAGTCAATGTTCAAGATTTCAATTTCAAGGAAACCAGTTCATATGGATGAAAAGGTACATGATTTATGTTGCAGTAAAGACCTCCAAATAATTAGGTAGAGTGGCTGAAAGTCCCACAATGCGTATCATTGTCTGTGTTGACTCCACCTGTCACCAATTAGAAGCAATATGTGAATGACTCTTAGCTTGCCAATCTTTCACGTGCATAAATCAAGTTGTCATGTAAGAAGTAATATCACTATGAAGACATTAAGGGAAACCAATTTCAGCATGGATGGAACAACTAAACGATAAAATGCTGAAGAGAATAGGTTTGAATTCCGCCATACAGATAACTCAACAAGAGCTTACCTGACGTAGGGTCCTAGCCACTAGTGCTTCTATTACAGGACCTCTATCATCATTTAAAAGGTGCACTTCATCAATTATTAAGAGCTTCACCAGCATTGAAAGTGACATGTCACTGCTTTTGCGAGTAATGACATCCCATTTCTCAGGTGTTGTCACAATCATCTGAGTCAAATTAATTGCAAATTTAAATGATCAGTTCTTAACACCACAGAGACTACCACAAAACTAAAAGCATGCTTTAAACTATCAAAAACAAAATAAACAAGGTTGTGTTTCTTCCAATTCACTTTTAGAAAGTTGCATGTCCCCGGTAAGTTCTCTCACTGTCATATTCAACGGTGATAGTCGATGGCCAAATGTTGACGTGACCTCCGCAGCTAATGCCTATAGAAAGTTCAAGAGATAAGCAATTCACCAAACATTACAACCAGCTCGCAACCACCAAGCTATATGTTGCATGTACCTTCATAGGAGCAACATAAACTATCTTAAATTCATCTTTATGCAAGTAACCATCCCTGAAATGTTGTCCAATCTGAAAAACAGGAAAGGAAAGCATGTTCAACTAAAATGCTTAACACATTCTATCAACACACCACCAGAAGCTATACTTGGTACTTGGGACTACTAATTAGACCAAGATAGCAAGCTTATATTTAACCAAAAAACAACGAATCATTATCCCAAAAAGCTATGCTATCTAGATAAACTATCTTAAACAATAGAAAAGTACACAAGATGCTGCAGAATGTCAAAAATATATACATATGTTTTACTATACACATGGGAAATGCATAGTGATCATATGATGCACCTGGCGAAGTGATTTGCCAACATCATGAGCTAAAGGAAATACCACTAAGGGATAAACAAAACATTTGCAAGTCAATCACTAAACCTTTGTTCAAACAATTGGATTTTTTGAATTTGGAGCATATAACAGTATCACCAATTTTTTGCAATTTTGTTAATTTATTTAGATGTAAAAATCACGAAAATAGTCGATCATCAAAAATTATGCATATTCGCAATAAGCTTGCTAATATTTTTCAAATCCTTTGTAATAAACTACGCAGTAGTTTACCCTCAATGCGGTGTCACCTGCAATGCTCCCCACACCATAATAGAAAGAAAGTTGTTACTTGCCTCATATGAAAATGCATGACATAACATAGCACGGGTATAATTCCATCGTACAAAAACTAGGATGAGAGGAAGCCTTCAATTACACATTCGCAAGCACAAAATTCAAAATACCTCATGTAAAATAGAGATCATTGCTATATTTGTTTTGCCAGCGCCAGTAGGTGCACAAACCTGCAGATAGGTTAAAGCTATAGATTTCTTAAGAAGTTCTTTCAGCCATAAGTTCAATGTATGGTTGGATGTCTCTTAAACCAACCAGAATTAAGGAATTATCTATTGCCAACAGATCAGATGACAATTCATCAACACTCTGTGACTTTCATTTTAGGCAGAGCAGGTTGTTGAACATAAAATTAAACTCACCATTCAACACATTTTCACTAACTTAGCTGCACTAGTTTTCTTAGGAAATTGCATTTCCCTAGGTCATTTACTGCAAAAGCAGAAGATAGAAAACATTTGTTTCAAACCAATGACTTTGATAGACAAAATTGAAGATGAGAAATCAGGAACTTGTCCGCAAAATGTGCATGCTGGCCTTTGCTGATAGAACCAAAGGTAAAGGGAAGGAGTGGGCAAAATAGAAGCTTGAATGGGTAAATCTATTAAGTTGAACTTAAAAAGTTTCCACAAACATGCAACTCTTTCTTAGTTATCAAATGTAAAATAACAAGCTCTTTAGAATTAGTAATACATGTCAACTAATACTTCCTTCCTCTGTTATATATATAAGAGCTTAAATACAGTTTAAGTAACTCACAAGAATGTTTTCATTAGTGAAATAAACAGTCTGAAATATTCGACTTTGAATACGATTCAGAGTTTTGTAGCCATGAAAAGCAGCTTGAGCAAAGTCATCTAACTCCTTTATCTCAATCTAACAACAAAATCCCAAAGAGAAACAGGTTATGGAAAATCCAGATAAATGCAACATGGCAAAGTGTCTACATTGCATTACCAAAGCTACAATAGATGGTTCACACTGCCATCATACACTCATGTTCTAGAGTCATGTTCAGAAAGACAGAAAGGGGAAGAGTGAGAGAGCAATATTGAGAATTAAATAAAAAGTGGGCTTAAAATGGCTATTACTTATACTCGGATAATGAAACAATAGTTACGACATGCAATTTCTTGGCACAAACGTAACTCACTTCCTCCTCCTAAAAATCTCTGAAACATTGAATTTGCATAATTTCCTAATATGATCAGAATTTTAAGAGTGCAGTTTATTGAATATGCCTCACTTCTACTAAATATCTCTGAAATATTAAATTTGCAAAACCATCCAGAATTTTAGTCTTCAAAGCCTATGCTTAAGTTCTTGGATGAGGTCCAGGACTAACTCAAATAAGCCTTCACACACAAAGTCCATTATGCTGAAAATGTGGAGAAAGCAAGGGCCCTACCACATGTTATGTTACAATTAAACTTAATCTTGACATAAATCAAAGGAAGTGTAGTTTGAGCTCGATATCATACAGGTACAACATTAGGAAATAATTCAACCATATAAAATCAATCAGGAGTAAATCAGACAGGTGAAAACAATGTAAATGACTAAATCAGAAAAACAAAAACATAAGAAAACAGAAATTATTGATTTGTTATTGGGTGACACCATTCCCACATACCCCAACCCCTACTGCTCACCATAGACACATGCATAGTTATCCATTTGTAGCTCAGGAGAAGGTTGCCCTTCTTGGAGGAAGAGGTTTAAATCTAGACATGCTTTGCCCAATAAATGAATACGATACGAAACAAATAGGAATTTGGATTTCCAAAGGCAACATAATTGCAAAGCAAGTTCATTCCTAATATATCACCAAAGATTTCTTGTGAGATTTGCAGCATCAAAATCATTCACAAGATTCACATCTTCAAGAAAATTGTTGATAAAACTTATCACAAGAATTTATCATTTTCATTGACACATCTTTTTAAGCATTGTCTTTTCAGGCATAAATTGTAGTAGAAGATTTCAAACTTATCAATATATTTACTCTCTTTAAATTTGTGAGTCAGCCAGTTGAATTTGGGAAGAACAAAAAACTAGCCTAAGAATGAGTGAAGAAATGAATTAAAAATATAAATTTGCAGATGTTTCAATAGTTCAAATTTGAAGATATTCTCTCTATTCAACAAATATAATGATGTTACTCTCAATAACGAAGACGCTAGCAAGTTCTAGTTAGAACCATCCAAAGAATCTACCACAAGAGTGAGAAATCTAGATCAACATAAATTACCAGCTTTTCTCTAGGTTTCATTTGTGCAGTTGGTGTTGGTGGAATAACAACTTCCTCATAGCCCTTGTAGTGTTTCCTTAGAGTACCTTGTGGTAGAGCAGTTACTAACATTGAATGTGGCCCCGGGCCTGACCCAATTGCATCATCAAGAAGATTCCTTCGCTCGCTAGCTTCAAGTAAAGAAGAAAAACTTGTGCCCGAAGCTTCATTCTCAACTCCATACTCAGTCCCACGTCTATGTCGCTTTTCCTCCTTTCGCCGAAGTTTATCAATTTGCCTTTCAGTTTCTGTCTGGACAGTAACCTAATAGCAACGCTTATTTGTTACCTTTGTGGTAGTTCCAACTTTCTAATTGATGAAATACTCAACTCCAAAAGGCACAATAATAGGAACAAGAAAAACAACTATACCTGGGTGCCATAGCTAGGCATCTTTAATTGTGTGTTCATAGCCAACTTATCTGATCTCAGTACCGAGAAGCCACGATGGATAGCATCAACGAGTTCCTTCCGATGCTGAATATGGAGAAGAAAATCTCAACCCTAGCTCCCAAATATTTTAAAATTTTCCTCAAAATGGCAACAATCAATCAACTATATAAAAAGATAGAACCGTAATCCCAAGAACATATAAAAGGAATAGTTTTCTTTTAATTCAAGCCAGTTAATCACTATAAAATGGTGCTTGTTGGTGTGTAAGAGTGTGTGAAAGGAAGAGGAAGAGAGTGAGATGAGAAACTTGGACAAACAAATTTTAGGTTTTTGCAAATCAATAACATGAAACTAGACACAAAGGCGAGTAGCAACCATGAAAAAAAGTTATCAATAAATTTCAGAACAAATTAGAATCAGTTTTTGTTCAAACGGCGAATTACTACTCCACAAACTATAATTTCCTCAAAGTATGAATTATCATTAAAAAATGTATGTCTCATAATTCAAATCAGCTCACAAGCAACTTGAAAAATTGTCCACACCAAAGTCACAGACTAGATGAATAATCTTATTTCTTACCAGCAAAATTTCTTGAACAATTTCAAATGCATTATCACCAACAAGATCCAATAGATCACTGGCTATCTGAAATTGAAAAACAAAGTAGATAAAGGAAACGAAACTTCGAGATTGCCATTAAACATAGGTTCAAAATACTAATCAAGAAATTAAGAGAAAAAGGAAAATAGTAACAAGTACCTCCTCACCAGGCTTGTCCGAATCGACTACACGACATATAGCCATGGCTAGATCATCACGAGAAAGCTGTGAATTGCTCCCATTGACTATCCGATTGCAAGCATCTCTCAACCAACTCAGATTAAAGTTTCCTCCATCAACATGAGAATGATTATTTACATTATCATTATGATCATATCAGCCATTGTTATGAAACAAAGGTCGATCATCACTCAGTAGTTCCAGATTGTCCAAATCGACATCCACCAGAAATCGAGATGGTGCTTGAAAAACAAGTTCAGAACCAAATTCTAGTTCATTGTCAACATCATTTACATGTTTTTCTAAAATAAATGCAGCCCCATAATTGCCACGTTGCAAACCAGAGAGCTTCCCTGATAGAGTTGCAACTTTCTGTATGTTGGTATCTGAAATTGCATGACCAATGAGCCTCTGCAATGTCAACCTGCATGTCAACATCAATAAATACAATAACACTCCGAATCACATGATAGCATCTTGAAACAAATTTCTTAGATATTGATTGGTCAACCCAATTGTATATAAATGAACAAACAGTATTCCATAAGGTTCTAGTGTATAACCAAAACCTGTTTCATAATAAACATATACCGCCCCAAATTTGTGACTTGATAGTCAATCTAAATTGAAAAAAGAAAATAGAAAAAGAACGTGTTAAGACTTCATATTCTTACTTCTTCTCATGAAGAGTGCCATTAACATTCCCTCCATCTCCTGGTCCTGGCCCTGGGCTGCCAAATAAACGGTAGACAGCAAGCGCCACTTCGCGGAACTCCTCAGAGGGAATTTCTACATCTATTAATTCCGCAACAGCCCCAATAAACTGCTTGTATGCTTGCCGCACTTCAGTTGAGGCTGTTCCACCATTTCCATTTCACTTAACTCAGTCCATAGAACCTAGAAATCTAATACGTATGTACACAAAAAGTAATAATACCTTCCTCCCATCGATCAACAATCTTCCTGGCAAGTTCCGACTCGTCAACCGAATTTCCAATACTAAATCACCAAAACAAAATTGAATAGAAGGGAATTCGTCAATTACCAAACATGAATACATCAACAAACCAATTCAAGTTTATCAAGAAGGTCGTTCAAATAAGAATACATGTCGCACAATACACAGTCAGTCAACAGCTTTCCGTAAAACAAAATTTGATTCGAGTTATACTTACTTGGAAGGCTTGAGGTGGTGTTGAAGGGTGATCTTGCGTTGGAGATAAGCCTGGTCGACGTCAAATGGCTCTCTACGAGAGCTGGTCAAGCGAGGAAGCTGCATTAACATTGTTTAGGGTTGGATTCTGCTGATTCAGTTTCTTGGGAAATTTTGATAGCATAAGTCAATAGTTGGCAACTGAAGCGTGCGAGAAGACGAGCGATGCAACAGGTTAAATAAACTTTCGCCCCGGGAGCTTAGTATAAGTTTGGTCGGGGTTATCAATGGATATATACGAACGTTTGCGATCAAATGGAACACAATATGATAAAAACTAGAATGTTAACACTGCGCAAATGCGCATTGAAAGTGTCCAGTAAATTTATACGCAAGGTAAAATTTAATATGACAGTTAAATAAAAAATAATATGAAAATGTAATGAAATAATTATCGGTTGGGAGAAGAACTAAGATAAAATGATTTTCTTTCAGATAAGATAAAAATAGTTTACATGTCTACTACTGACATCTGTAGTATAAAGATACCTTAATCTATAAGTTTTTTAATGTGTGCTTCATAAAATTTCTTAGTCTCGAAGTTTACTTCTTTGAGATCGTTGGTCATCTTTATCATTCGACTAGTTTCATACATCTCGACGTAGCGAAGTCCATCTGAACTACTATGTACTTTTTTATTCTGCGCATGATATTGGATAAGTAACTCATCTAGCTGATTTTGACGATCATATGTCTCCTTTATGGCATTTTTCAAATATCTTTTGCG
>JANIHY010000006.1:53046781-53058319 GCA_027479065.1 Erythroxylum brevipes | reverse complement strand
GTTTAAAATTATTATAGACTGAATGTAGAATTGTAGATTAAGTTTTAATATCTATAGTTAAAGACCGAAAGTTACAAGATTTAAGACTTGATTGTTGAAATATCATTTAATAGTTAATCAATTTAATTAGCGATTATTTACCAAAAAAGATTTCTAATTAGCTATTGATTACTAGTATACAAATATAGTTATAACTTTGTATAAAAATCATCAATTGAATCAAAATTTCCACCTAATTACATGGTATCAAAGCCTATTTTGACTATTTGAATTCATTCTTCTTTGCTTTAATTATGTTCAGTGGGTAGAGCTTATGATTTCTTTTGCTACCATTTTTAGGTAATTTTTAGTTTTGGTGTTAGGTTGTCCATTGATTAGCTCCTCATTGAAGTTTGGCCATCAAAAGATTTATGTGTCATGCATCATCTGCATATTTTGCACCAACATCAATACATTGACATGTGCCATAGCACCTTAGCCTCAAGTTAGCTTCTCTAACATCGCCTCTTCTCTTTGACCACTTTTGTGAGTTTGATTTCCTCTATACCCCAATAGAAACATTTTCTCTTCCTTTGCTCACGTTTGGACCCTTGACATTGGCAAGTCTAGTTTACAAACAATGATTATTAACTTGTTGGTATTCTTCTCAGATGTTTGTAAACTTGTTGATAGGTTGGTTCTGCCTAGTAGCTCTAAAAACCGTGGTCTTTTTATATTTTGAAACAAGACCTTATCCAAATTGTAATTTCATTTATTATTGTGGGTGGATTGATCCTTTTGTCGCTTGCTATCAATTTGTTTAAATATTTTATCTATATGGATGACAAACAAAAGAACTTGATTGTCATATAAGTTGACTAATCTCAATTATTTATATTGGTATAAATTGTTTGAATTTTTTAAAGAGCATTTCAAAGGACCAATACCTTATTGATGCTTCACTATTAAACTATACTCACAAGGAGTGGCTGTGAGATGATGCTCAATTTTTCTTACAAATTCAAAACTCTATTGACAATGAAGTTGTTAGTTTGATTAATTACATACTCATAAGAATTGATTGAATATTTAGAGTTCTTATATTTTGGAAAGGGAACATTTCTTGTATTTATGAAGTGTGTAAGGGAGTTTATCATGTTGAACAACAAAATGAATCTCTTTAGACATATTTTATAAAAGATGTATAAAGAATTAAATGTCCTATTACCTTTTAGTTCTAATGTTAAAGTTCAACAATCTCAATGTTAGAAAATGGAAATAGTGGGTCTTTTTTTTGGGCTAATTTTGATGCTTAATTTGAGATTCCTAAGTCTCAAATTCTCTCTAATGTTGAGATTTTCTTCCTGTATAAGGTATTCGCACAAATAATCATACAGATATCCATGTATTTGTAACCCCTAATATTCAGACCCTTAGTACTCTTGTTAAAATATAATTATAGATTTGTCACTGGAAAGTCATACCATAAGAATAAGAATAAAAGAGGAGGAATATGCATTTTAAGATTTAAGATGCAAGAGGAATTATCTATCGTTACTGTTATAAGTTTGGCCAGGCTAAGTGAACATATTGAAAAATGCAAAAAAAATCTCAAAAGTCTATTCAATTTTTGTTGCAATCCCTACTACTACACCTAATTCATCCGAAAAAAGACTAATAATTTTTGTATATAAATTTGATAGATTCACTCATTACAAAGAAGAATTTAAACTTTATCTTTTCCCATCTCTACTATTGTTGATTCAAGTAATATAACTTCATGTCTTCTTTGTTGTTCCTCACAATGAGTCTTTGATTATAGTGCCTCATATTATATGCAAGTAATTCTAATATTTTCTCTGCTTTTCATAAACACATGGTTCCTTTTCGTATTGCTTTCGATGATGGATCTAGTTCTTTTGTTCTTGGTTCTGACCTTAATAATCTTGCTTAATTACTTTCTCTATCATTTGTCTTAAACCTACTTAGATTTTCCTTCAATTTAATATGTGTGTGTAAACTCTCTAGTTCCCTTAATTATTATCTCTTAAGTTTTCCTAATCATTGTCCTTGTCCTTCTCAAGATCTTATGACGAAGAATATTATTTTTGAAGGACTTAAATTAGGAGGTTTCTTCAGTATTGATACCTAAGTTCCAAGACTTCTAGCTTGTTCAATTGTCTTGACTCCTTTTAAAGCGCATTATTATCTATGCATGCCTCTTTATCTTTATTGAATAAGTTATATCCTCAATTTCTCATTGCATCTTATTTATATTATAAAACATGTTAGATTGCTAAAGATGATCATGTGTCTTTACTCTCTTAGGTCAATAAATGAGCTACTTTTCCTTTTAAATTAGTTTTTATATGTACGATTCAGTTTAAAACTTTTTATTGATGATTTAGCTTATATGACTTGGAATTATTAAATGAAAAATTATTCTAGTTTATCTTCCCATTTTACTTTTTTTGTTAAAATAAAACACAATTTAATATCTCAATCCATACTTTGAGAACTGGTACTCCAAAGAATATATTTTCACATCATTTTGAACCTACGTATTTCAAAGAGTCATTCTTTATTAATTCTTATGCATCGACACACCATCTCAAATTGGTGTTGTTGAAAGGAAAAATCGACATCTCTTTTAAACCACTAGAGTATTTAAAAAATTTAGGATAATGCAATTAGATCCCTTTTCTATTAACTTCATGCCTTCACTTATTCTTCATGGTGAGATTCATTATAGTGCCATTATCCTACTACACCTTTATTTCATATTACACCATGAAGATTTGGTAGTACTTATTTTGTTCGTGGTGTTTGTCCCTATATAACTAAGTTAGATTCCAAATGTTTAGATTGCGTGTAACTATGCTACTATAATATGTAAATCTGATATCAATGCTACTATTCTAATCTCAAGAAATATCTTATATCAATCATTGTTACCTTTTTGGAACACAATCCTTTCTTTCTATCTTCTTCGATTTTTGAGAAGGAGGATGATGATCTATTCTTTTTATGAGATCACATATCATCCCACTATTATTACTATTCAACATGATATTTTTCCAAAAGTTGTTTATAAAGCCTTATCCCATTATAGATAGAGTGATGTTATGATAGAGGAGATGAATAATTTAGATGCTAAGAATATATGGGATTTAGTGAACTTACTTATGGGAAAGAAAGCTATTGGATGTAGATTGGTGTTTACAGTTAAATTTAATTTTGATAGATCAGTAGCTCAACTTAAAGCATGTTTTATGGAAAAGACTATACTTAGACTTATGGTGTGGATTATTATGACACTTTCTTTCTTGTCACTAAATTAACATTTATTCGTTTATTCATTTCTAACGACTACTACTCATTATTGGTTTTAACATCAATTAGACATTAAACAAATATTTTCTTACATAGTGACCTTCAAAAGGAAGTATATATAGAGCAACAACCTGGTTTGTTATTTATGAGGGGTATAAATTTTTTTGTTATTTTCAAAAGTCTTATATGGTTTAAATAGAGTCTTTGTATTTGGTTTGGAAATTTTAATTAGATAGTGAAAACAATTGGAATGAGTAAGAGTACATTTGACCCCTAGATATTCTATAAGCATTTTACATTCTGCATCATTCTCGTTATTATACGTAGTTGATATTTTCATTACTAGAAGTGATACTATGGGTGCTCCATCTCTAAAGTCCTTTCTTCACAATTAGTTTCACACAAAAGATTTAGGGGCTTTGAAGTATTTTTTTGGAGTAGAGGTGACAATAAGTAATAAAGACATTTTCTTATATGAAAGGAAATATACACTTAACCTATTAACTAAGACCAAAAAAATTAAGGACTAAGTCATGCTATACTCTAGTGTGCTTATGGAGACTTACTTAAAGATCCTAATAAATATTAAAGATTAGTTAAAAAATTACACTATTTTACATTAACTCATCATTATATTACATATTTTATCAGTATAATAATTCATTTCTTCCCCAATTATTCATCATTGGACTACTCTAGAATATATCTTATTTTACTTTAAAGGAGCTCCTAAATCAAGGAAGTTGTATGAAAATTATAGACACCCTAAGATTGACCTAAAATCCACAATTGACTATTGTATCTTTATTAGAGGAAATTTAGTTTCATGAAAAAGAAGCAAAATATTGTTCTCAGGTCCAATATAGAATTTGAATATAAAGCTTTGATATAACTAACATTTGACATAACGAGGATGTATTAAGTATAAACTAAAATTGACCATAGAGCCTTAATACTAGCAAAGTTATAATATTTCAAAATTCATATTGGATTTATTTTCTTTTATAGATAACATTTATAAAAAAAAAGGAAATAAAATCATGGGAAAATTACTTCTTTTTTTGCAGGAACCTTATTAGTAAACTTTCCTTGTTAACATCCAGGAGGATCTTATCTTTTCGAACAAATAGCTCCGAAAATTTTTGTTATAGCAGAGATGATATTGAAAATCCAAAGTCAACTCAGAATTAAGATAAAGCAATGGCTAGTTGAAGAAATTGACTATTTAAAGAAGAGCAACAATACTTATGAAGTAACGAACATACACAGACTTTCGAAACATTTGAGCATCATCTATCTTCTTAAGAGTCCTATCATTCTTATTGTAAAGCGAAATTACTCTATCAAGAGAGAAATTGTTATTTGAGAACTTA
Organism: Erythroxylum brevipes; assembly: GCA_027479065.1. NCBI lineage: Eukaryota > Viridiplantae > Streptophyta > Magnoliopsida > Malpighiales > Erythroxylaceae > Erythroxylum > Erythroxylum brevipes. Next base: position 53,053,634 of record JANIHY010000006.1, on the reverse strand, counting down.
CATTTGGTTTTACATTTTATTCTTTTGTGAGTTTTTGGAAGCTTGTTATACACTTTAAGTGTGGAAGGTTAGAGAATCTTGAAAAATATGTACTTCTGAGCTTGAAGAGGCTAGTTAAATTGCAACTTTTTTTTTTTTAGCGAAACACTCAAATTGAATACTTGGAGACTGAACGTAGGCTTGGTTTGTAAATCGAATCGGTATATATCGACTGCGTCTTTCTCTCTTTTCTCTTAATTTTTAAATATTTGTATTATACTTTATGTGTGTGTGTTTATTTCAGCAAGAGGCTTCTTCACTTTATAACAAGCTCCATCTGTTTTTAACTTATAAAAAGTTCTTTTCAGTTTTAATGGGCGCCTTCTGTTTTAAATTTTTTTAATAGAACTTTTCATTTAGCAGGCTCCTGTCGTTTAACAAGCTTTTTATCATTTAATAGGCTCCTTTTGTTTAAATAGGTTCCTATTGCACAACAAGCTCCTACTGTTTTAATTATAGACATGCTCCTATCATTTCCTTTTGAACTGAAAGTAACTTGCAAAATCTTTTTAAGTCACACACAATTCCCTCCCCTCTTACGTGTGTTTGCTTTATTGATTGGTATCAGAGTAAGGTTTCACATTTATTGTGTTTTACAGCACGTGATCATGGCAAACAACTTAAGAAACCTTGAAGGACAATCCATTTCAAAGCCTCCTTACTTCAATGGAAACAATTATTCTTATTAGAAAGAAAAAATAACCATCTATCTCCAATAAGTGGATATCAAATCTGGCAAGCTATCAAATATGGAGCTACATTTCCTACTACTAACAATTTAAAAGTGTGAATGATGTCGATAGAAGAAATACACAGTTGAATGCCAAAGCAAAACATCATCTTATCTATGCACTATCTCCAGAAGAGTATGAAAAGATATTCTACTGTTCTACAGCAAAAGAAAAGTGGGACAAGTTTCAAGTTACTTTTGAAGGAACGAATGAGGTAAAGAAACATAGAATAAATCTTTTAGTGCATCAATACGAGATTATTTGCATTAAATAGGGAGAAATAAAAGATGAATTCTTTGGACATTTCAACAACGTCATCACTACCTTGAAAATTTTGGGCATGACATTACAAATGATGAGCTGGTAACAAAAATTCTAAGATCATTACCGAAGAAATGGAGACCTAAAATGACAGTTATGGAAACTGCAAACAATCTCGATAGAATCTCACTTGACTGGTTAAGAGGAAACTTAATGATTTATGAAGTCGGGCTTCGGCGAGACGAAGGATTCTCATACAAAAGAGAAATGGCACTAAAAGTAGTTAATGAATCAAATCCATCAAATGATGATGAAAGTGATACTGAGTTGCAAATAGATGGATATGATAAATTCAACTTCATGGTCAAAAAATATGTCCGTGAAGAAAAGAGAAGGAAACAAAAAAATTGGAAACTACAGGTTCCTATCAAAAGGTAGCAACGATAATAGCAATATACAAAATAATCAAATCATATGTTATCACTATAAGAAGCTTGGACACATAAGACCAAAATTTCCTCTTCTTCAAAAGGACAAGACAGAAAATAGAAAACCCAAAAAGCATGTTATGACCGGAGCTTGGTTAGATGAGGATTTTGATAACTTTGAAGAAGAAGAGCTTGAGGAAGTCAGCACCATTTGCTTTATGGCCAAATCAGGAGATGCTGAGGTATATTATTCTGAATAAATTAATAAATTGGGAGATGCATATCATCCTTTATATGGTCAGTAAAAAAATTTAACAGTGCAGTATTTCAAAAAGGTTAAGAAGTCAAAAACTAATGATGAACCTTTAACAAATAAGATTAAATTATTAGAATTTGAAAACAAAGATTTGTTTTCTAAAGTCACTTCTCTTGAAAATGATAATAAACAAACAGTTTCTGAAAAAGAATGCTTGGAACAAAAACTAATTCAGTTAGAAAACTCATTATTTGAAAATGACTCTGGTAAGATAAAATAATTAGAAGAGAAAGTTATTGCTTTAAAACTCGAAAAAGAAAAATGAGCTAAGAAAATTGTTTCTCTTGAAAAAGATCTTGCTAATTTGTTATTGGAAGAAACAATCTTGATACATTACTTGGGAGTGGTAAATGTGTTTTTGATAAGGCTGGAATAGGATATAATGAAAATAACAATATTAGGGCATACAAAAACTTATTTGTTAAATCCAGCAGTAGTTATAGCCAAAACAACGGGAACCTAGTAAGTGGCAAAAGTCATAACAACTATCATTCATCTATTTTATGTGATTATTGTGGTAGACATGGTCTTATTAATTACTCTTATTACTTTCTAAAAATGAAAAAACCATTTCAAATGTATGTTTGGAGACCGAAAGGTCAAACTACTAAGGTGAAAGGACCTATAAAGATTTTGGTACTTAAAATGAGATAACACACTCTGCAGATATGTTTTAAAACGAAGACAAAGGAAAATCAATGGATAGTTAATAACGATTTTTCGAGACACATGATAGGTGAAATATCGCATTTCAACTATATTGAGAGGAAAATAGAGGTAATGTTGTCTTTGTCGATACAAACAAAGCAAAGGTCACCGGAATTGGTAAAATCGGTGATTCTTACTCTGCTTTTATTGATATTGTTCTTTTTGTTGATGAATTGAAACATAACTTGCTTAGTGTAAGTGAATTATGTGATAAAGGTTACAAAGTTACTTTCTATGCATCACATTATGAAATAATTGACAATTTTAATAATAATATTGTTTTCGTTGGTCCTAGAAATTAGAACATATATTGTGCTCAGTTGGAGGATATATCTTCTCAAAGTGATAAGTGTTTTGTCTCAATAGAAAAGGATTCACTTATCTGGCACAGAAGATTTAGACATGTTAGTATGAGAATTTTATCAAAATTGTCCAAAAATGAGTTAGTAAGAGGATTGCCAAATTTGACATTTAAGAGCAATCAAGTTTGTGAAGCTTGCTTAAAAGGAAAACAAATCAGAAGCAGCTTCCCTTCTAAAAATATTGTGACAACCAACCAGTCACGAAAACTCATGTATATAGATTTATTTGGTCTTACTAGGACTTAAAGTTTTGGTGGCAAATACTACGGTTTTGTTATTATAAATGATTTTTCCATATTTACATAAGTTTATTTTTTATCAAATAATGATGATACTTTTGTAGTCTTTAAGAAATTTTGTAAGAAAGTTCAAACTAAAAAAAGGTACTCCATTACATCAATTCAAAACAATCATGGAGGAGAATTTGATAACAGAAAATTTGAAGACTTCTGTAATGAAAATGGTATAATTCACAACTTCTCATACCCAAGGACTCCTCAGCAAAATGGAGTTATTGAGAGAAAGAATAGGACTCTCGTAGATATGGCCAGAACAATGCTATGCGAAAGTGCCATACTTCATAGTTACTGGGCAGAAGTTGTGTCAACCACTTATCATATACTCAACAGATGTTTCATAAGACCTATTATGAAAAAGACCACCTATAACTTGTGGAAAGGAAGAAAATGAAATGTTGCTTACTTTCGAGCATTTTGCTGTAAGTGTTTTGTTCTAAACAATGAAAAAGACAACCTCGAAAAGTTCAGTGTGAGATTAGACGAAGCTATCTTTTTGAGTTATAATATGGCCAATAAAGGATTCAAAGTATATCATAAAAGAGTAAAGAAGATAGAAGAATCAATACATGTGGTATTTGATGAAACATTATCTTTAACAACAGCAACTAACTCAGATGATGAAGAGCATCCATTGATACCTAAAAATACATCGGAGAATCAAACCACACCTATAATACCTTTAGAATTACAAAATCAAGAAGGCCCCTCTGAAGTTAGAATAGAGCAGGCTCCCTTATCTCAGCAGGAGCCTATGGAAAGAAAAACATCGAAAGAACGGAGAGGTCTTGTTGCACATTAATATATTCTGGGAGATCCCTATGAAAGTTTAACAACAAGATCATCGTTCAAGTACAACTTTGTTGCTTTAATCTCACAAATAGAACCAAAGACCATTGAAGAGGCCCTTACTAATGAAAACTAGGCCCTTACTAACGAAAACTGGGTTTCATCCATGAAAGATGAACTGAATCAATTTTATAAAAACAAAATTTGGAATCTAGTACCTACTACCTAGTCCTCAAAACAAGTCAATCATTGGGACTCGAAGAGTATTTCAAAATAAACTTGACAAAAATGATAAGTTGGTAAGAAATGAAGCTGGACTTGTAGCTCAAGGTTATAATCAACAAGAAGGTATTGATTTTGATGAAGCTTGTGCACCTGTTGCTAAATTGGAATTGATTAGAATTTTACTTACCTTTACATGCTATAAAAACTTCAAGTTGTTCCAAATGGATGTTAAAAGTATATTCTTAAATGGTTACATTAACGAAGAAGTATTTGTTATGCAACCCCCAGGTTTTGAAGATGAAAATCATCCAGATTATGTGATGAAGTTAACCAAAGTTCTGTATAGTTTAAAACAAGCTCCTCGGGCATGGTATGAGAGGTTAAGTAATTTTCTACTTGAAAATAAATTTGAAAGAGAGGAAAGGTCGATAAAACCTTATTTATTAAGAGACAGGAGAATGATTTACTCATAGTGCAAATATATATTGATGACATAATATTTGGTGCTACTAATCTATACTTCTATGAAGAATTATTAGCATTAATGCAAGGGAGTTTGAAATGAGCATGGTAGAAGAATTATCAATCTTTCTCAGATTACAAATCAGACAAATAAAAAAGGAATCTTCATTACAAATACACAAAGGAACTCATCAAGAAATATCATTTTGAGAATGTCAAATTGATGGGTACTCCCATATATATTGGAACTAAACTTGATAAAAACGAAGAAGGCAAAGTTATGGATGAGATAAAGTATAGAGGAATGATTGGATCACTACTATATCTTACAAGCTCAAGACCAAACATTATGCTTAGTATTTGTCTTTGCACACGCTTTCAATCAAATCCAAAAGAAAGCTACCTTTAACACAGTCAAAAGAATCTTTTGATATCTCTACAGAACTATGGATTTTGGACTACGACATCCAAAAGCTGATTCATTTGACATAGTGGGCTATTGTGATGCAGATTATACAGATGATAAAGTTGACCAAAAAAGCACAAGTGGTCACTGTCAATTTCTTGGAAGATGTCCAGTATCTTGGTCCTGCAAGAAACAAAATTGCACAACGCTTTCGACAAGTGAAACATAATACATAGTGGCTACCAGTTGTTGTGCTTAAATATTATGGATGAAACATCAAGTACATGATTTTTCTCTAAACTTTTCTCATATTCTTATATTATGTGATAATACTAGTGCTATAAATCTTTCTAAAAATCCTATACATCATTATAGGACTAAACATATAGAAATCAAACATTATTTTCTAGAGATCATGTTTTAGAAGGAACCATTGATCTATGTTAATACTGAGAATCAAATAGCTGACATTTTCACCAAGTCACTCTCTAAAGATAGATTTTGCATGTTAAGAAAAGAGCTTGGTATATGCAAACTCTCTTATATTATGTTGGAACTCCTCCCTGGTGCGACACGTGTCCGACGTCCTGCGTGACATCTGAACGCGCATCCCACGAGGGAGCGATTCCTCACCACTAATTAAGCCTCAAATCGAACTTAAATTCATGTTGTCCGAATAAACCCTTGATAAGTTTACCCTAATTATCCTACAGTAAAATTTGATCTGCTTAGGCCCATAATTACTCCTATGCCTAAGCTAACTCGAAATTCCATGCCACTAGGTCAAATGAAAACAGAAAATGTCACGAAATCTGAATTTCGAAGATTTAGCGTCTATCAAAAACTAATTAGGAACGCTATACCGTTCGAAGAGGATGTTAAAAACAAAGTCATCCATAAGTTGCTTTAAAGGTTTATTCCAAACTTAACTGCTCCTACATCATGCCAAAAATTAAAAAGTTACAACTTTTGATATAAAAGAATCGAAAATGTCCTATATGTCATCATCGGAAAGATTCAAAGATGTTTTACAACCTTCATGAAGAAAACAAAAGGCATATCGATCATCAAAAGAAGTAGAAACTTGTTTAAAGTTGTTGTTTAGCTAATTACCATATGAATAGTGAAAATTACCAAATGAATAGTAATCAGAAATTTTCAAATGCCTATAACTTTTTCATCTTAAGTCGAAAATTAACCCATTTTATACCGTTTTAAAGATCTTGATAAGTTCTACAATCTTTAAGAAATACCTCTCACTCAAATTTAGACTCTAACATGCTCTAAAAGTCAAAACAAGGTGGCTGCCCATTAAACCAAAAAAAAATGGACAACACCTCCCCTAAAAATGCTCTAGCCAAATTTTCAATTCAACCTAACTTCCACCTACACAAAAAGCACTTCTATCTTCCAATTTTACACAAACATCCAACTACAATTGTCCCAAACACCAATTCAAAAGGCAACAACGCAATCGTAGGCATTCTAACCTAACTCCTAAACATCAACTCATTTCCAAATCATAAAGAAACTACAAGCTCATGCTTGCTTTTACAAACATACAACCATACATGCTTAAACATATATAATATACAATGGAAACTTCAAAACCTTTAATATTTACATGAAATAAGCAAATACAATGCTTTAAAGAGCATTTTAGCCCGAATACAAACATTCCAAAGAAAGTTTACAAAATCCAATCTTTGTCTAAAATGCTAGCCAAAGCATTGTTTTCAAAAGTATGACTTCAAAAACAAAAGCATCGGAGTAATGCCTTATTCCCGATGCGACGACCCGGTTTCTCGCTCAATACCTGTGGAGGGAGGA
>JANIHY010000006.1:52999126-53009742 GCA_027479065.1 Erythroxylum brevipes | reverse complement strand
ATTAACTATGCAAAAAATTATATAATAACTAAATATAAGTATAAAATCAAACACAAGTATAATTATTGACTTCTATAATTTCATTTTTAATGCTTACATAATAATCTCACTTTTTATTCTTATTCTCATTTTATTGTTCTGATTCTTCATTGTTGGTTACAAACGAGACGTAAGGGAGTTTCTTTATCTTAATTTTATTGTTTTAATTTATTTTAAAATAGTTTCATAACGACGGCGTTTGATGTCTATTATTACTGTCGAACCCCTTGCTTCTTTTTCCTTTTCTTAAGAACAAGAGAACTGTAAAAACCACTCGCGGTGCGATTCAACTGAACGGAAAACCCAGCTCTATCTAACAAACTTTTCCCATCTTTCCGTTTCTAGGGTTTCTGTGATTATCATCTCCTTCAACAATGGCGATGGCTGCTCTCAGGCGCGAAGCCCGGCGATTCGCCGCTACCCCTCTCTCTAATCCTCACCCAATCGCCGCCGCAATCCGATCCTCTGTCATCTCCGAGTACGATTCCATTTCCCTTTCATGAATATGAATGGATTGGATTTATTTGCACTTTGATCTTCTTCTTCTTTTATATATATACTCTTTGTGTTTGTTCCTGGGGAATGCGGTTGACCGAGAAGTGTCGGATTGGTTTTATATGGCGATTCATCTCCATGATTTTGTGCTTCCTCTTTGTTGGGAAGACTGGAAAAGAAAAGAAATTTTGAAGTTCAACGTCGATGGGTGTACTACGGTGAAAATGGATGTGAAGTGGATTTTGCAGGTTTCAAAATGATAAAGTGATGGATTTCAGTATACTTTGCTAAAAGTTTAGACATTGATAACAAATTCTTCCAATTGATGTTATCTTTTGACATTCGGTTGGTGTTTTCTTATCACTGTTCGATATAGTTAGCGGCATTGCATTCCAGATAAATTTTTTTTGTCAAGGTTATTTTGGTTTTATGAGCATTGTATTAAAGTTACAAAAAGAGACAATATTTTTCTTAAGAATTAATTTTCTCAAATCCTTCTACGACTTGATTGCATCTTGCGATTTTTATGTCAAGCAGAAGCAGTTTTCAAACCATATACAACGTGTTTTGTTTGTTTAACAAGGAACTCTTACTCATTTTAGTATGCATGGGCAACGAAGGTAAATAAAGTTCAGGTAAAACTCTGTATGCATTTAGATGGATTCTGGTTTGTGTATTGTGATAGAAACTTTGAAGTGGAACGTTGTGCAAAACTTTTTGATGACCTTTTCCTATGAATTCTTTTTTTCCTGAAACCCATATTGGCACGCTATTCAACAAACTGCATGTTTTGATCTTGAAATATAAGGACTCCTTGAAAGTCACAACTTGGCAACATCATAATTGTTTATGTTATGAATGGCATTTGCAAAGCCTTTTCTATCTGTCTTAAGTAAATTTTTGTGTATTCTTCTTCATTTTGAATTCTTAAAAGTGCATTATGATCTATAGGGAGCAGGCCCCTGTTGGAGTGCGCTATATCTCCACTCAAGTTGGTATGAATGCCTGCCATTCTACTTCCAACTTTTGTTGTTTTTAAGAAAGAATTTGCATTCTTTTGCATCTTGTCTTATTAGACATTGGATAACTATGACCGATTTATCTTACCTTATGCAGTCCGAAATCGTATGAAGAGTGTCAAAAACATTCAAAAAATTACTAAGGCAATGAAGATGGTTGCAGCCTCTAAATTACGAGCAATTCAAACCAAAGCTGAAAACTCTCGTGGCCTTTGGCAGCCATTTACTGCACTTCTTGGTGACACTCCAAGTATGTTTATAAAATGTAGCTTGCTTAATTCAATGGTTGAGTTCTTTGAGATATTCCTTTTAATATTGGCCAACTTCCTTCTTTGGATTTATTCTCCCCAAGTCATTCCTTCTGGTGCTTGCATACTATTTATATTTGCATGATATGTACGTTATTCTGGTTGGGCATTCCCTTTCTACAAAATATTGTTTCCTGTAAAAGCGTATTATAGCTTATTGATCATTGATATCTGTTTACTCTTTTGATAATTTGAGATAAATACAATCTTTATGGTTTTCACATTACTTGTGCGAATTTTGGTTTCTTTGCCTCAGAAGAGTGAACAGTCTCCGATTCTTTTCTTCTCTCATATCAACATATATCTTTAACAATTAATGGTTGCTCGTATCAGAGATATTGTTACAATGCTGGAAACACATCTTTTAAATTTCTAGAAGACGTTAGTGTCAAAAGTTTGCATTATTTTTGGAAGATCTTGTGAAATTCTGGCAATTGTTACTGTGACATGAATCAAAGTACAGTTACTTTTACCTGCTGTCGTAGATTGAAAGGAGATTATATTGGTTTTGTTGAAGTCCAAGGAGATTATAAATCTTATATTGTGATGCTTGAAGATAAATTTACCATGTTTATAATGTTTGCTCGCTGTCTTGTTTGATGGGATTCCTGAGTTCTTTTCATGTCCATCCCTTGTGCTATATATGTATATTTATACATACATACACATTGCATTGAATGGATTGTGTTTTATTCTTATTCCTATTTTTAGTTACCCTTGTTGTATTGGCCAGGTGCTGATGTTAAGAAGAATGTCATTGTCACTATTTCTTCAGACAAAGGTCTATGTGGTGGAATCAACTCTACTTCTGTAAAGATAAGCAGGGGTTTGAACAAGTTGGTCTCTGGTAGGCTTTGTTTTGAGTTTGACTCAGAGGATCTGTGTGTACTCAGATTTATTTCGTTTGATTAGCTTAAGATTTTTATGTTGCCACAGGTCCTGAGAAAGAAACAAAGTACGTCATATTGGGTGAGAAGGCAAAGGCTCAGTTGGTTCGTGACTCAAAGAAGTACATTGAGATAATAATCACTGAGTTGCAGAAGAATCCGCTGAATTATACTCAGGTAAGCTGGTTGAGTTGATTGGATTTCTTTTTTTTTTAAAGGACCTTTTATTGAGTTGTGGTTTATATTTTGTGCAGTAAAAGTGTATTTCAAGTAGGGATGGGGGAATTGGCCCGGCCCAAAAGTCACGAGCCAAGCCATAGTTGACTGGGCTTTAGGTTGGGCTTGGGCTTGGGAGGCCTGGCCTGGCCCCCTGTCCCACCCCCACTGGCCTGAACCACTTGAGCCAATTGGCCTTGGTTCAATTGACACTGGACTGCCCGAGTCCATTATGCCGGACTTGAGCCGTGAAAAAAATGGGCTGGGCCACGCCTATTGCCATCCCCAATTTCAAGTTAAGGCCTGTGAGGGACCATCAACACTCTTGGCCTGTGTGATTGTGGTTTTTCTTTCTCCAATTCTCACTTTTCTTTTTTAGTTCTTTTATTGTGCTTTTGAAAACATGCAAAAGAGGCATTTCCAATTGGTTTCCAAATTTTTAACGAAAAAGCAATGCATCAGTAACAATTTTCGTTTTTCGTGGAAAATATTTCTTATAAAATTCTCTTAGAAGATTTTCTGTTTCTATCTGTCAAGGTGTTTTTGTGCTGTAATGTTAACAAGGACTTTAATCTCTTAAGAGTTGCACGAATGACTGAGGCTTTGAACCATTGTGTTTTCAGGTCGCAGTCCTCGCAGATGATATCTTAAAGAATGTGGAGTATGATGCACTAAGAATTGTCTTTAACAAGTTTCAATCAGTGGTTTCATTTATTCCGACTGTTGCAACCGTATTATCTCCTGAGGTAATTTAGAATGTAGCATCAAATAAGTTACAGTTATTGAAGTGATTAGTGGTGTTTGTGTTGGCTTTTGACTAATTTTCATGTAGGTTGTGGAGAAAGAGTCTGAATCTGGTGGAAAGCTCGGTGAACTAGACTCCTACGAGATTGAAGGTGGTGAAACAAAGGGGGAAATCCTTCAGAATCTTACTGAGTTCCAGTTCTCTTGTGTAAGCCTCAACTAGATCCTTTTTCTCTGAGGTTTAGTGAGGACTGAGCGCCGCTTTTTTTTTATATATAAATAATCTGTTGGTAATAAGCTTTCATATTCTATCCAGGTCTTGTTCAATGCAGTAATGGAGAATGCTTGTAGTGAGCAAGGGGCTAGGATGTCTGCCATGGATAGCTCAAGCAGAAATGCTGGAGATATGCTTGATCGCCTCACTCTGACTTACAACAAGTCTCTCTCTCACTATCTATCTATCTATATAGATTTGTACTTATCTCTCTCACTATCTGTCTATCTATATAGATTTGTACTTACTCTTATTGGAGTTCGACTCACTTGATTCTCGTTGTCTTTATGGTCGTGTCACAAAAATTTTCTAGTTTACATTTCAGACTGTTGATGAATGACATGCATATAGTGTTTTGCTTGTTATTGGTTTTCATTATCTGGTTTTTGTGTAACAGAACACGTCAAGCGTCAATCACCACTGAACTGATCGAGATTATATCAGGAGCTGCTGCACTCAAGAGTTAAATGGAGAAAACTTACTCTGCTTGGTGACATTGACGAAATAAGACATACAAAACTTTGTTTGGACATTTTTGGTGCTTACCTTTTGAGGATATATTTTGTTCAGCTTTGGTTTAATAAATCAGCCCCACCAATGTACTTCATCTTTGGGGAAGTCATGTGGAAAAGTTATAGATAAATCTGATTTTATTAATTTGCAACTTTTTTGCGCCTTAACCGCTGAGCTATTATGTATGAAACTTGAGGATTCTTGTAGATCTTGCTGTATTTGTCAATTATCTGCTAATTTTGATTTCTCGGCCTAGCACATGGATGTATGGATATTTCCAGTGGGGTTTAGTTCGAGGCCGCTGACTGACAAACTTAGATCTTATAGTTGTTGGATGGAAGCCAATTAAGGTGCGGAGACAGAACGTCTCTAGCTCCTACTCCTGCTTCATTTACTTCTCGCTTCTGCTCTTCTTCAGTTTTTGGGACGGGAAGTTGTATTGCAGGTCATGTTTACTGGACATGATTATGGCTAAAGAGAACAGGGGAGATGGTTGATATGTATCGGTGAACAACACAAACTCTGTAACTCCCTTCTCTCATATCTTTCTCCTTATAGCTCCCCCTATTTTGGTCGAGTTCAATCTTAATATATTCGGTTAAAATTAGTCATTTTTATGATATCAAAATACGAGGATGATTAATCGATACATAATTTGAGAAATAGATGTTGAAAATGGCCGGTGGATTTTTGCATCTATCAATTTGCCAGTACAATTTAGAAACTAAACGCTAAATTATGGTATCAAAAATTTGAAAGCGGGTATATAAAATAATGGATTCGCATGACAATCATAGATTATCTAGCCAAAGACTGTAGGAAGCCTGCGACAATTTTCGCTCTTCCCACCTTCTTGATTTCTCAATTATTGGAAGACATCAATTTGCTCGACCTTTTTACTTCTCATGCTCCTCTCAATAGCTATAGGTATTGAGTTTTTACTGCCCACATGGGTAGTCCAGTTGATCATTAGGAAGGAAAGTGAGTCTAAGATCTCGAGTTCGAGTTTCGGGTTCCAGTCTCGGTAGCGACAGTGTGGGAGCTCATTCAATGCGGTGACTCCTTGTACGCACCGAACACTGGACCGCCTTTCCGAGAAGCTGGCTGGAATCAAACCGTGATTTACCTCCCTCACACAATATCGGGCCAAAGTGTAGAGATGCCTAAGATGGGCGTTCCACCTTTTGAATCCAAGGCATTGAGTTTTTACTTTTGAATTACAATGACATCAACGGAAGATTCTTTATTATTTTAATTTGAAATTTTTTTGGAATGCTCAACAAAAAGGCATGTGCACTTTACCGGTTACTCAACCATGTGATCGTCTGCGTTGTTCTTAAAAGCATCTACACTTTTCCAGTTACTATATTTTTAATTTTTTTTAAAAGAAACCTTGTGGTTAATGTCGAGCTAACAATGTGTTCTTAAACCTTTAATTTTAAATGTCATGTATACATATAAAGGGGGCAATTTACATGTTATTGATGAAATTAGAAGCTAACTATTTTTATAATAAATTCGAAATTTAAACATTTAATTGATATTTTGTAAAATTAGAATTTAGAATATAAGTTATAAAAACTTCATGATCCTTAAAGTCAAACCGACATACGCAAGTCTTAGGATTTGAAAGCTCTAGTATCTTCTCTTCTGCAATAAAACAAAATGATATTGCACCCATATACCAATTGGGCGTAGTTTGGACCTTGCTTAACATGACAAGCAAGTACAGATATCTTGTGACAATTCAGGACGTAAAATCGACACCTACAAACTCATCTACAATACCCATGTGCACAATCGAGTTCCACATTCGATTCAGGTACCAGCTCAAATTCCCATCTAACGAAGGCCAAGAGGTGGTCTTAGACGACGTCGTGACTCCCGAACAACGCGTCACTTCCAGGCTCCCCTTAGTCTTCCCTCTGACAATGTGGCGCGAGCTGTACCTCTCTGACTTGCTCAAGAACTCGAATCTTGGGAGCAGAGTGCGTGCTTTCTTGAACCCCAAGATCGCGGACACTGTCTCTTCTTTCGCTGCGCGAAATGGGAATAAAGCGTTCGATATGGTGCTTAATGTGGGGATTTTCAAAGTCGAAACGATGGGCAAAGATGAGGTTGATAGAATCGCTCGTGGGTTGATCGGGGTGCCCTCCAACTCCCTTCGACTCTGCTGATGTTATTGAAGGAGGGTAATGTGAAGATGGGTTTTGGAATTGCTTGAATCGCCTGTGCCTTGTTGCAGAGACAAACGAAGAAGACGACGACGACGACGACGGAAGAGATAACGAAAGCTTCACTAGCCGTTAAAAAGATTAAATACTATACTCTTGCGTTTTGAATAAGGTCTATTGTTGTAAACATACGCCCGAACTACAGTTACATTTAACTTGCACTGTAACGGACATATGGGCATGTTATAACTGAACGAAGAATGATTCTCCTTTTATTTCTCTCGGGATTTTGTGTATCTTCCCTTTTTTCTTATGCTTCTCTCAAATCGTACCTACTTCTTAAACCGAATACGCTTCTTTTTCTGTGTTTGGTTTATTCTCTCAATAATTTGGTATCAAAGCATTCAAATATGGGACACAACTATGGCGGAAGGTACAAGAAATCCAGAGTTACATTAAAATGGAGGATAATTTGAAGGGGTTGATGTGTTAGAGAATATATAAAACTAATTGAGCTGGCCTCACACAACAACTTAAGCTATTGTGATAAAATAGTTTCTTAATATAGTATCAGAGCTTCTATTACCAAATGGTCATAAGTTCGAATCCTACTATCCACCTATTCTAAGTAAATTAAGCACAAGGTAAAGCGCGCATGTGCAAGTTTCAAGCTCAAAGAGCTTTTACTTGAGAGGGTGTGTTAGAGAATATATAAAACTAATTGAGTTGACTTCACACAAATACTTAAACTATTATAGTGAAACAGTCACTTAATATAATGGAGAGAATGTTTTCATTGTCACAGGATAGGAGTAAGCAAATGTTTTCATAAATGCAAAATAGAACTGAAAAGGTGAAAAAAGAAATGACGGAGTTAAGAAATATGATCCTACAAACACTGTAAAAAATAGGAGGAGATGTCGGAGCAATAGACCCGCCCAGAGCAGCTTCGAGAGATTGACAGAAGAAGAAAGGGTGATGCTCGCGAGAATGAATCAAATTGAATTTCCATCGTTTGATAGAGAAAATGTCAAACTATGGCTCTAAAGTTGTGAACAATGTTTTTCGCTGGATCAAAAGCTAGAAAGAACGAAGGTGAGGGTTGCTATTTTACACATGGATGAGCGGGTGCAAGAATGGTATCGACTATACGACAAAAATCGTAATAAGATGGAGATAATCGATTGGAATGAATTCACCAAGACACTCAAACAATGATTTGATGCAAAAATCTTCGATGACCCAGTAGGAGATTTTAAGGAGTTAAAGCAGGATGGAACAGTATTAGAGTATTGTGCATTATTTGATCATCATTCCAATCGACTGTCATTACTAGAAGAATACTTAGTCGGGTTCTTTATTAAAGGATTTTGACCAGAAATAGGTGTAACGACGAAGCTACATGAACCCAACTCCCTGCACCTGATATATACGCTAGCTAGGAAGCAAGAAGCTATACTGATATCTGCAATCAATACTCTGTTGAATCAAAACAACACCACGAAGCGCATGAATAATAGTGTTCATTCCAACTTCCACCCAAAGGGACAACCAACCACCAACATAACAAGGAACTCAAGTTCGAAAGGATTGTTGCCGAATCCAATGACAACGTCACGATCATCTTCTTCGGTGAGACCGTTTAAACCACAAAGGCAAATTAGCAGTAGAGGCTTCGATGAGAAAAGAGCAAAAGGGTTATATTTCTGGTCATATGAGAAATACACAATGGGTCACAAATGTAAGAAGAGGTAAATACAATTTTATGTGATGATTTCTAGAGAGGATGGTGGTGTGAAAAATCCACCTGAACTAGAAGAAGAGGAGTTAGAGGGAAGTCTAGAAGAAAATGATGGACTTTTGGTTTCCATACAAGCTATGTTAGAATATTCGGTAAACATGGAGTTCAAACATATGAGAGTGGTAGGCACATATCAGAGACGATAAATCCATATTCTAATCGATAATGGCAACACACATAATTTTGTGGACTCATCAGTTGTTAAAAAAAGATGGATGCGACATACAAGAGATAGAACCAATCTCTATAACAGTAGGCAGTGGTTTACATTTGAAATGTCATCAATGTTGTAGGAACTTTGCATGAACAATGCAAGGGGCTTAGTTTGCATTGGTTCCATCATTGGGGGTTGCAATGTAGTTTTAGGAGTGCAATGGTTGATTGGGTTAAACGACGTGTCATTTAATTTTGGAGAGCGAACGACGACGTTTCAATTGGAAGGAAGAATGATAACTCTTTATGGAAATCCAAAAAGGAAGTCTCGGATTATCTTAAATAAGGAATTTCAAAAACTGTTGCACAGATCAATAGAGGGGCAGCTGTTCATGTTACCACTAATAACATTGATCGAGTTTCAATTGCATTAGATGAGGTTGAAGGATGAACAATGTAACGTATTCGATGAAATCAATGCAATCTCGTTGGAGTACGCAGAGATCTTTTAGGAACCTATGTAACTTTCGCCGAACCATAAACACAACCATCAGATTATTCTGAAAGAAGGAGTTGAAACAATTAAGGTGTGTCCCTACCGATACTTAAGAGTACATAAGGATGTGATAGAATAGATAGTAAGGGATCTCATGAAACAAGGGTTCGTTTGACACAATTAAGGACCATATGTATCACCTGTCGTTTTGGTGAAGAAGAAGGATGATGCATGGCGCATAGTGTAAACTACCGAGAACTTAACAAACACACGGTAAAAGACAAAGTTTTGATACTGTTGATTGAGGAACTATTGGACAAGCTACATAGGGCGAGCTAGTTCACCACGCTGGACTTGCGTTCAGGGTATCATCAGATCCAGATGCAGCTAGAGGATATTTTCAATACAACATTCAGAACACACGAGGGCCACTAGGAGTTTCTGGTCATATAGTTCGACTTGACGAATGCTCCTTTAACATTCCAAAGATTGATGAATGAATTATTCAATCCATTTCCGCGTCAGTTCATATTGGTTTTTTTGTTGATATACTCATTTACAGTCCATCGCTGCAACTACATATTGAACATATTTCAGTGCCCGTATAGACGTTGAAAGATAATCAACTGTTCTTGAAGTGAAGTAAATGTATTTTTGGGGTGCATCAAATGCTATAAATTTGAATAAGTAGCTCATAAATCCCAAATAATCAAATCAAGTTCAAACCTTGAGTTATCGAAAAAAAAAAAGTAGCCACTCCAACTACATTCGCCACCATTCTAGACGAGAGGAGCAACACACGAGGAGGAGAGTGAGGAGGTACCTAGGGTACGTACACCACATTTAGACCAGCTAGGTAGTTAACGCACTATCCAAGTTCAGAAGGCAGAGATGATTAAACTGATAAGAAAGCTTAAAACCTCTTTTAAATAGATAGGGAATTTACTATTGCTAATGGTGAGCTGTCAAGGCGTCACTTTCTAGCCTCCATCATCTAACATGACTGCTTCATCATCAACCAGTCCATATATTGAGGATCAACAATACAATGACCCTCCATTGATGGGCACGTCAAAGTCACAATAGGATGGAAATGCTTAAATTTTGATTTTTTTTCTTTTTCTCATTAATTATGTATTTTTCTCACTTTCTTTCTTTTCATTATTTTATCTTGTCTAAAAATTAGTATTAATGCTATTTCATGTTTCTCAGTTATTGGTGTTATTTTTAGTTCCTTTTATCTTTTTGTTCCTTTTCATTTATATTTTAAAAGGATGATTGTATCTAGTATGGGATAGATCCCTTCTTGAAATCAAAATCTAAAATTCCTATACTAAAGGAACTACTAAAATACCTACACTTTCTTCAATTTTGATTTTGATATGCTTATATTGTATACCGTGAGGAAAATGTACAACTTTAATTATAGTGAAGGGGATTATAATTTTCTTAAGCATATTTTAATCATTGTTTTTAAATCTTATTAACTAATATTTT
>JANIHY010000006.1:52938386-52951089 GCA_027479065.1 Erythroxylum brevipes | reverse complement strand
CAAAATTTTGAAGAAAGGGAGGCACTTGTCCCCCATCCTAGAGACGAATCTGCTCAAAGAAACTATCCGCCCGGTCAGTATCTGTACATCCTTCAAGCATCGTGGTGAGGGCATTTAGACAATAGCTTCGATCTTTTCTGGATTAGCTTCGATCCCCTGCTGAGTAATCATAAATCCCAAGAACTTTCCAGACGCTACATCAAAGACGCACTTCTTGGGATTCAACTTCATTTAGAATTTATTGAGGGTCATGAAGACTTCTCTAAGGTTCTCCACATGTTCGACAGCTATCTTGCTCTTGACCACCATGTCGTCCACACAAACCTCAACTGTTTTGCCGATCTGTCTCTTAAAAACTTCCATGATGAGCCGCTGGTAAGTAGCCCCTGCATTTTTCAAACCGAACGGCATCACCTGGTAGCAATATGTGCCTTGTCAGTTATGAAAGCCGTTTTTTCTTCGTCTTCAAGGCTCATTTTTATTTGATGATAACCAAAAAAGGCATCTAAGAAGCTAAGGAGCTCATGCCCTGCCGTGGAGTCTACCAGCTGATTAATCTTGGGCAGGGGGAAACTGTCCTTTGGGCATGCTTTATTCAGGTCGGTGAAGTCAATGAACATTCTCCACTTTCCGTTCTTCTTCTTCACCAATACCGCGTTGGCTAGCCATTCGGGGTACTTGACTTCCCGAATGAACCCGGCGTCAAGCAGCTTCTCTATTTCTTTCTCGATCACCCCCTGCCGCTCCTTGCTGTGCCATCGCTTCTTTTGTTTGACCGACCTATAATTTTTCTGAATACCCAGAGAATAGGATGTTACTGTTCGGGAGATTCCAGTCATGTCGCTCGGCACCCAAGCAAAGACCGATCGATTCTCTACCAGGCAACTTGTGATTCCTGAGGCCAACCCTTGTTCAAGTTCGGCACCCAAATTTGTGAATTTTGATATGTCTTCTTCATCCAGTATGACCCGCTGAGTTTCTTCTGCGGGGTTCATCCTCTTGGTTTTTTCATCTGCTCTTACATCAAGAGAGCTTGCCAACACTACCACTCCCTCAAGGGTTCTTGTCTCTGCCAAGTAGCATTCCCTAGCAATCCTTTGCTAACCCCTGTCAATACCGATGCCATGGGGGGTTGGGAACTTCATCGCCTGATAATAGGTTGAGACGACAGCTTTGAGTGCGTTTTGTGTGGCTCTTCCAATTATTGCATTATTGGCTCCTACAAACTTCACAACTAGGAATTCCACATTCTTCACTACTTGGAATGGCTTTTGTCCGAACTTTACGTTCAACAGGACTCGAGCGAATGGATAGGTGGATGCTCCTGTTACCCCTTTGATTGGTCCCTCAATCGATAGTAGTCGTTCCTCCGGAATCTCCATTTGCTTAAAAACGTCATAGTACAATAGGTGGACCAAGATGCCTGTGTCAATCATTACGCGCTTCACCTCACTACCGTCCATATTCAAAGTGACCATGAGTGCATCATCATGAGGACAGCTGATGCCAGCAGGTTAGACTCGTCAAACGAGATCACCGCATTGACTTGCGGCTTTTTCGTTACTGACTGACCCTCAGCGATCTGATTGGCATACCGCTTCCTTCCTCTGACGGTAGACCCCCTGCTGCGCTACCGCCAAAAATCATGTTTATGACCCTGACCAGTCGATCATCCTGCTGTCCGGTATTTCTGTCATCTCTAGCCCTGGACTGTCCTCTTGTATCGCGTCGGTCGTCCATATTCCTGCTCTGCCTTCCGCCATCATTCATGTGTTGTCTCCATGACTTTCGCCAATTGTCAAACCGAGCACTCCTGCCCTCATTACCTCGATCGGCATTTTTTCATACTTCAAAAATCTTCCCCCTCTGGATAAGGAATTTGATTTCTTTCTTTAGGTCCCAGCAATCCTCCGTGTCATGACCGACATCTCTGTGGAAACGACAATATAAAGAAGAATCCGTTTTCTTGAGAGGAGTTTTCAATTTATTGGGTTCTCAGAGGGATTCCCCTTCTGCTATCATGACCTCCAATACTTTTGCATATCGCCTGTTGAGCGGAGTGAAGGATTCTCGCCTTTGGTCTTTCTGATCGATCGACTTCCTCCAGCTAGACTGATCCTTCTGCCGTTTATGTGAATCATCGGCTCTAATACTCGGCCAGTGGTCATTCGCTCTAAGTTTTGTGTTTTTCAACACTTCCTCCAGCTGGATGTATTTATCTGCCCGATTTCTTATCTCTTGGATGGACCGGGGCTGATCAAGAGCCAGCGACTTTTTGAACTCTTCATCCCTCGTATTGCTCATCAAGGCGGCCAACATGGATGAGCAAGTGAGGTCAGAGACTTCGACAGCTTCGTTGTTAAAGCGGGTGATGAACTCCTGCAAATTCTCGTTCCTTCCTTGGGTCAATTGCATTACTTCCAAGGCAGTCTTCTATGGCCGTTTACTTTTAGCAAACTGGTTGAGGAATAGCAACTTAAAACCCTCAAAACTGGTTATGCAACGCGGGGGCAAGCTGTTGAACCATCTTCGGGCTCCTTCTTGAAAGGCTATGCAGAAGGCCTTACATTGGATGACGTCTGGAACGCAATACAGGTTCATCATCGATTGAAAGTGCTGCAGATAGTCGAGAGGATCGATCTTTTCAGTATATTTCTCTGGCGTCGGTATCTTAGTACCGACCACTGGGAGGCTATCCAAGATCTCTGGAATGAAAGGAGAGCTGTATTGTGTTGATGGTTGGCCAGGACGGGAATTCATGGCTATATTGATCCGGTGGTCCACGATTTTTCTAGGGCTTCCGCAGAGTATCGGTCGGCCATCACACCAACCTGCCGAGCGGGGGTTTGCTGCTGTTCTGGTTGAGATTGTAAGATTTGGCGAATCAGTAGATCGGCCGCTTCTTCTATTTGTCTTTATGTGAGGAAGGCTGGTTGTGGTGTAGGAAGGTTCGTGTTGAGGGAGTATTGGATGTAGGGATGTGAACTGGTTCGAGCGTCATCCTCTAGGGCCACGCTTTGTGCTTCTTGGTCTTAGTTTTGGGATTGTCGTGGTTAATCATGCTGATGTGAGCGTTGAGAGGGTAGCTCGTTTATGCTAGGGTTTTGGTGTAGGGACGGAGGATGTGTCTGGTGATCAGAATGGGGCGATGGGAGGGCGGCGGGTAATCGCAAGCCCATTCGCTGTAGTGCAAGTGCCGCAACAGCGACTACATCAGGATTTGTCACCGCCGCCTGGCTGATCTGAGTGTTTCTGAACATAGTGCCTTGATGCCCGGCTCCACGGTGGGCGCCAATTGGTTCTGTCGAATTTTGGTGAGGCTGGGCGCTACTGCTTGGATCCATGAGATTGATTGATTCTGGATCAAAAATACCTGCAAAACAATAAAGGCATGTCGGGGGGTTAATTTCCAGTAGGCCCCTCCGACGCTCAAGTCAGTCTTTTATGAGAGTTTTAGTGGCTGATAAATAAAGAGAAAATAAGGTTCTTGGAAGTTGTACCTTTTTCATCATGAGGTAATGAATTTATATGGCTAATACCTTTAAAAATTAGGTTAATCCTCAAGGGATGAGTCGATCGGCCTATGCGCCGTTCTGAGTCTGGACTTGAGCCTAGCATGACCAACCCAACCAAAATAATTTTCGTAAACTGTGCACGCTTCTTTTTGCGGTCTCCTGTTTAAAGGGACCAACAACATATTTTCTAGAAAAACTATCAATAAGAAATTTTTAGTTTCCTATTTAAAAGGGCCAACAACTATTGTACGAGCCACATAAGTGAAGACATCTCACGGCGTAATCTGTGAACTTGAAAGAAATCTTTGGATTTGCTTTTTCTTCTTTTGGTAAGATTTATTTTTCATCAAAGTCGTGTAGAAAAAGAGGAGGGCCCGTTTGAGACATTACTCGTATGTAATTGGTCAATGCGGTAATCAATTAAAAGCAATTAGATAAGTCTTTTGTTTTTATTTAAAAAAATTAAAACTAAAAAATACAGTAAAAACAGATATAAAACCATCGGTTACATTAATTGGGCAGGTTTTAGTTTTAGTTTTAGTTTTAGTTTTATTGTTGTATGTAAATAGTTGTTTGGGTGTTGGCCTTAAAAGTTACGCCCTCCTATTTAAAATGAATATCGTTTTAGTGAAATTTTAATTATTTAAAATAAGGATCATTCGTGACTTTCTATGCATATTTATAATTTTATTTCCAAAATTATCCTTTAATTTCTCTCATATCTTGATTACACAGATTATATTTTCAAGACAATTCAACATGCAATTTCTCTCACTTAAATAGTACTATTAATAAAGATATATCAAACATTTCATTAACTTTCTTAATAAATATGCATCTCTCTAAAAAGATTTTTATTTTTAATAAGAGGGAGTATTAATTAGTTAGGACAGCAAACTCAGTAAATAGGGTTGGTATGTTATCATCCTCAAGGAACTAGGCGATTAACCCAATGCTCTTGTCACCATCAAACTCTGTGTTATTTCCCAACAAAACTTAATCTAAATTAGTCTAATTTTTGTCCTGACATCATTTAAAAGTTTGTTTAAATTGAAACATGTCAAGTGGTACAGATCTGTTTCGTTTTTCTTGGAGAAAAGGAATACCTAAACTTGGAAAAAATTTCAAGGCCGAAGAGCACGTTACCATGTTGACAATGGAAATTGGACCCACCTCAGTCCATAAAATCAAGGAGAGACACACACACATTACACATACCCATTAGCTGTCGGAATTCCATTTCAACTGGAACTATATTAATTTCTTTTCCAATTATTAATTTTCTTTTTTTTTTCCTTTTCTTTAAATTCGTTACACATCTTTTATAGGTTTCATCATATTTTGTTTATTAAATTTGAGATTCGTTAAAAATTTAATCGCAGAAAATTTTATTAAATTAGAGTTAGAATCTCGCGAGATGATAGAAAATTTGCAGGTGTGTGTGCGGCTCGTGGATATGTGGCGTGGATAACATTTCAAACGAACAGGTCCTACTTCCCAGTCCTAGATAGACGTTGAGTTGAGCTCCTCCTACCAACCAAAGCAAGGCATCCACTTTCAGAGTTCAAACTCCCGTGGCCTTGCCTTCGCTCCAGAGAATCACTGACAGACTCCTAAAAGGAAGGTCTTTTTGCCTTTTCAGTATCAAGAACAGTAAGCCACCTCTCGTTGTCTTATTTTCTTGGCTTTCTCTGCGCTGTCTTGATGTATATGGTGAAATGACGCCCCTTTTCTTTTATGGGTTTTGCTATTCTGAGGCTGTCTTCAAATGGGTAGCGCTTTCTGATACGCTATGCTGACGTTGGGTTTGGATTGGATATATTTCCGTTTTTCAAAGAGGAGGAAACTTTTACTAACCAGTCCTAGCTTCCCGAAGATCCGGCATGGAAAGGTTTCAGTTTGAGTACAGTTAGATTTCTGCTTATGTACTCGCAACTGGTCTCTCTTCTGATTTTTTTCGCATTATGTGAGGCTTTATTTGTTTAAAATCATTATACGAACTCGGGAAGGTGTCGTTATTCGTTAGCTTTATTATTTATAGCAACTCATCATTTCTGTGAAGATTTTAGGGGTTTTCCCTTCGCCAGTGAGGTTATGGCGTATTGACTTCAGAGAACTTGGTGTTGCACAATGGGGACGAGTAAAAGTGCTCGTTTTAGTTATGACCCCTTAATTTTATGAATTTTGCTGGCATTTCAATCCCAGCATGCCTAGAGAATATATGATATTTGGGACTTGGATTCAGGAATGCTTGATTATACTGAATGGATTGAATCTGTTGCCTTGGAGATCTTTATAGTGAAAAGCATAAAGAAGACAAAACTACTGTGGTCGAATTTGGATAGTAGAAATTTTTTTTTTTTTCCCTTTTAGTGGGAAATAGAGCATAGATGGATCTGTGGGTTTTTGGAGCAGCAGCTGCTACTGCTGGATATGTAGCTAAATACTGCCGTAATATCTCTAGAGGTAAAGATGGTTCATCAAAGTTATCTTCTGGTGCCAACATTTATGGAAAACTGGAAACTCCAAGCTGTCCACTCCGGAGATTAGCAAGGGGAAACAAATTATCTGAAAATACTTCAACAAATGAAGGAAATATTTTGGATGGAAGATTTTCGGATGTGAATGAGTTAGATAGTATTTCAGAAGCAGAAGTAGTCTCTACAAGCGGTTATGACGGAAACCTGGAAAATGTAGAAAACTACGAGGACTACCATGTTCTTTCTTTTATGAGCTTACAGTGTGGAATTGCTACACATGCAAAACTTAGAGAAAATGATCCCAGAAATGGGTTGAGTAGCGATGCAGATGCAGTTGAAGAGCTTGGTAATTCCTTTTCAGGTGAAGCACAATTTTCTCATATGTTGAGGAACAGAAGCTCTACTGGAGTGAAGTGTTCATATGACCAACTTGTTAAACCTCGGAATTCCTTTGAAAGTTGCCTTATGTCTCAGATATACAAAGAACATATGAAAATGGAAGAGTATATGGTTAGGTCACTACCACCATCATCTACAAATGTGTGTCCATTACTTATATCTGATGGATTCCGAGTAATTAGCAGAGCCAAAATTGATCCTTTTCATGCGCAAACTGGATCTAATGATACCCAGGCAGATAAGGCAGAAAAAGTGTGTGGGATTTCCCCACTGCCGAAATTAAATACTCTGAAGAAACTAAAATTGAATACTCGGAACCAGTGCGATGAGAGGCTGAACAGTTCCCAAAAATTTGTCAGAGAGAGTCGTGTACATTCATTAACTGGTATGTGTCTCATCTACATGGTAAAGCCTCGTCCAGTTAATAGGTGCTACTTCAGTGATAGTTTCAAGGCATTAATTTTGGCATGTTTAAGGATTTAGTCTCCTGAATAATTACTTCTCGTAACTAATTTATCATATTTCTTCAAAGTTGAAGCAGTATCTTTACAAGTTTATATGCTATTTACTGTCTTTCACTGCAAGTCAAGGATATTTCATAATCTGTCATCATTGCTTTAATAAATGTCTTATCACAAGCAAGTTAGGAGCTGTATTCACTTCATGGTACATTTTGATCTCCACCTCTAAGCCCAACCAGTTTTTTTGTAGAAAATATTATGAGGGAACACTTTTTATGGATTGCTAGTGCTACAACCAATTGAATAATTCCCAATCTATCAGTTGCTCTTTCCCGTACTTACGCAACACCTGTATCAGGGATTTCCTACTTCCATCAATAATCTTATCTTTGGATTAGTTATTCATAACAACATGGCCATACTCATTAAATTGAGATTACACACATTGGCCATTGATTGGCTTCTGTCCCTATGAAATCCCATCTCCTGAATCCTAATTTACAGAAATAGTCAATTTGATTAGCTATACAATGCTTCTGTATGATCATTTGAAGCTTCTTTCCTTTATTTCATTGTAGAATATGATGATTCCTTTCAATATTGACATGTAAAGTCCAAGTAAATACAGCTAGCACTGTAAACTATATTCTGGATTATCATCACCACAGGAAGAAATCAAAATTTTATTCCTCATTTGATGCATCTTAAAGAATCAATTTATCATGAATTTTGATTTCATTGTCATGCTAATGTTTGATAGTCATCAGGGTCACTTGATGGGACAACTTTATTCTGTCTTGGGGTATCTATTGGCTTGATCTCTTCATTCATTGCTAACCGAAGGGAAGTGGGCAAATTGAAGGAATTGTTGAAGCAAACAGAGAACCTGGTTCAAGATCTACAAGAGGACCTTGAAATGAGAGATGCATTTACATTTAAAGAGCTTGTTAATGAGAATCACAATTCAAAAGACACCAGTGACAATTCTTTTTACATCAATTTACCGAGTCAGCATTTCTCTGTAGGGACTGTGGATAATTCGACTGTGATTTATGGTAAAGAATCATATGATGAGAAATTGGAAGAGAGTTCAGAATCAATGAGGAAAATTGAAGCTGAGCTTGAGGCTGAATTGGAGAGGTTGGGGCTAAATATTAATTCATCTTGTTTGGAGAGAAGACTTTCTGACCTTGTTGAGGTAAGCTCTTCTTTCCCTTTGACACGCTTGTGCTGTGCTGTCGAATAAATGATTGAAAGGCTTAGTTTGCTGTCTAATGTGTTTGCATATGCCGATTACTATTTTACTAATTTCGTGTTTGGTGAATGCTTATGAAGTTCATATATATTGCTTGGGGACTCTCTTTTAATTGATTTTTGTAGGAGTAGATTGAAGCTTTTGTAGTTTCACCTAACCTTTTGGGCTTTTTTGTTGTAATTTCTTTCTGGTCTTATTTCAGTTTTCTCATGACCATTTTTGAGTGCAAATGGATGCATGAAATGTTCATTAATGGTGTTTATCAATTTAAATCATTGCCATAATTTCTTTTTTCAATAAATAATGTTGGCATTTGGAGATCACTTTCTCACTGCCTTGTTGTGTTATTAATCTTGACGTTACTGTCAACTTCTGGAACATCTTTTATGGCAGTTCTTTAAATATTTTCAACCATTGCCCTTTTATACTCAGTTTACTCTGGGGTTTTGACTGAAAAACTCACAGCATTATTATAAATTTGACTGAGTAGCAGATTTTGGTGACTATACAATATAAATACCATTTAAAGAAAAGAAGTAGCTGAAAGTCATACATGACTGTGGCCTAAATGCCTTGGACCTTGTGGCTAAATTTACTAACCAAGAAACTGTACTTTTGATAAATTGTTGAAAAGAATGAAAATGGGGAAGTGAATATAAGTTTTTTAAAAAAGAAAGATGATAGGCCTTTTCGCGAAGCTTTATGTAATCATCCACCATGTCTGTGCTTTTCGATGATAATTCAGTCATTCTTCCTGGCTACTGCTCCTCCCGCTGATGATGGTCTCATCTATAATTAAGCTGTATTTTCTGAAAAGCCATTGTATATATTAGGATGTACATAGTTTGAAATGCCACGAGGAAACTGAGGTGCTTATGTTCTATGTGAAGTGTCTGCTTTTAATGTGTGATGGTTGTTTCTTGAGGAAATTCCATTTCTCAAGTACTGATGGAGATCTACCCTACCATAGCTTGACCCAGATTTTGTGGCTGATTTTGCTCATGGTGAGCTGAGGGCTGACAAGGTCAAAGGCCATGATGTACCTCAAGATGAGATAGATCAAGATGGAACTGATACCTCAACAACACATTCTGCTAATTATGCAGTTTCACCTAGAGAACTGAGCTTGCGCCTACACGAAGTGATTCATTCCAGACTTGAAGAGCGTGTGAAGGAGCTCGAGTCAGCCCTGGAAAGAAGCCATCGGAAGGTGCAACTTATGGAATCAGAAGATAGGAACACATGGGGGAAGTTGTCAAGCAGTGAGATAGGATTTTCATCTGACCAGGAAAGCCCAGTTGCTGAAGGAGATTGGAACTCTTAACATAAATCCTCTGGATACGAAAACATCGCGGGAAGCTGTAGATGCTTAACAATGAGGCTTGTGATGAGCTCAGAGAGATGGATGAGACTGATGAAGAGTTATCACTACCAGGGGATTATGGAAACAGTTATCAGGTGAGTGTTAACCCATTTCATCAGACCCTGCTAAAGGGCCTGATCAATGGAGCAAATTATTCTTTGTCCTCTCATATGCACTGTCAGGCAAAATGTCCACAAGATGAGGAACATGAAAGTCATCAGAAGACATCCCTAGGGCATCCCTTAAAAATCCAACGGTTTGTTTATTGTGGTGTTAGTGAAGATGATAGCAATGATGAAATGGAGAAGCAGTTGATAAAGAAAATTGTGGAGAAGACAAGGGCGGGCTCTCCTGTGGTGCTAAATGCACAAAGAGTGTTGTCGACAATGGATGAGAATGAAAAATAAAACGTCAAAAGAGTTTTCTAGTTTAAAGATGTAGAAGCAATTCATGACTAAAGTACGTTTCATGTAACCTCGTTCATCATTTACTTTTTAACATTTTTTGGAATATAAATGAAATCATTGACCGAAAATTGTTCCTTCCTGATAAAATTTGTTGTATAATAAATCGTTGTGGTAAAAGTAAGACTACTACAATAAGTAAATTGGTTTTGATGATTGTTGTGTCTCTAATTCAAAGTCAGTCTTATGACTTATGAAGTAAATTGGTTTTGATGATTGTTGTGTCTCTAATTCAAAGCCAGTCTTATGACTTATAAAATAGAACTTGACAACCCTCAAAAGTCTCATCTGTCAAAGTCTAGGTCCAGAAGGTTTCATTGAACAGACTTATCGCCAATTGAGCCTGTGCTGAACCTAAAACCCAAAATAAGATAGTTTTTGTTCTTTTCCATGCTTCTCTGGTTAAAAGAGTAAAATGGTAATTTGCTTTATTGTAACAAAAATCATGTTGGTAAGAAAACCTCACTTGAACAACCAACTAAAAGATTCCTAACAATAAAAAAGAGGGGAAGGGATCAAAAAATTTTCAACTATTATTAGATGTGTTTCCTCAAGGAAAGACCGAGACAGTAGAGTTCACAAAGCCAAATTCAACATGATGGCATTGAAGTGCTTCCAGCAAAGGAGGGGCAGGTGGATAGAGATAATCTGAATACACAACACAATCTCCTTAATAAATGTAGAAGCAAGGTCAACAGCTTCCAGCACTCCCTCTCATGCCCGTTTGGCAAAATCATCTGTATCATTATCCTCATCCCTGTAATTTGCTTCCAATAGTTCATCCTTCAAGTTTGATTCCAATAAATCATCTTGGTTAAAATCTCCAGCTGCTTCACTTGCGTTGCTGCTTCCAACCCCCAAAACCCCATCAATTCCACCTCCAAAACCACAGCTGGCAAAATTATCACCACCACAGTCATCGCCAGCAATACCAAAATTGCCAGCTTCAGTGTCAAAGGCTCCAGTACTACCAGGACTAGAATAACCAACATTTTGGCCTGGATTACTGCCACAACTACCATGCTAATGCCCCTAGATATAGGGTATCAAAGATTTTGCACAAGTCAAAGCATAGTGATTTCCAATTACAAAAAGCTGACACTGGTCTCAACAAAACTATCACACTTGAATCACTTGATTTTTTTCACCATTCTTTTGTATTCTTCAATATACCAAATATGACATTAATAAATTAGTAGAACTACCTGTCCATCCAAGGCCTGGATGGCACTTAAGGCTTCCTCACTGGAGGTGTAAGTAACAAACCCAAATCTCCTAGATCTACCAGATTCACGATCCAAAATAACTCTTTCTACAACATATATCAGCTGCTACTCTATACTTCAAGCATAAAGAACTATTGAGTCTGAAGAACTATTGAGTCTGAAACTTATTGGAAGTGTTAGCAACTCATGGTCAACAGGATTTATTATGTTTTAAGTACATGAAAATAATTAAAGAAAGGGGTTACAATTTCACATACCTTCAATAACTTACACCATACTTGCTAAAAGCTTCTCTTAGACTGGAATCATCTGCTCCATATGAAATGCCTGCAACGTAAAGTCAGTAAGCATCAAACTGATGCACAAATGCAGACAAATGTCACCCTTTTTTGCCCTTCCCCACCCTTTTTCCCTGAAGGGTTTCAAATTTTACAAAAGCAGATCAGGGTATTATTGGTGCTGGAAGCTCACCTCCAACAAAAAGCTTTGAAGAAGACATGCATTGGATTGCTTGAAAGAGAGATGGCCTAGACGAAGAAAATCTAGCATTAATCTGCTTGCTAGATGCTACCCTGAGGATATTCCCAATTTTACTGAGAAATGTCAATGCAGAGTGACCTTCAAATGCCAAATAACAAAATAAAATATACATGAGTAAATACCATGCCATAAGCAATAACAACATAACAAGTTATCACATCATACAAGACAACAATGTGTTTTATTTTGAATCTTTCAAAGAAAATACTCATGGCAGCTATGACCAAATCACATTGTTAAGGGGAGATAGATTCAGAAAGTTCACAAAGCATCATCGACAACAAAGCCTTATCTAACTAGTTTTCTGAACTCAAAATATCTCTGCTCGGTGTTTATGTGGGAGAATGCAGAACTACAACTCCTGAAGTGTCAAACAAAATTTCTCTCCCCTAACATTTTAGAAAACTAACGGAAACCAAAATGTGATCGAACATATCAATTTCATTTCAACAGTCCCCTTGGTAGCCTACTATAAGCGAAGCATAAACAAGAACAACACAAGTAAATGCTTACTATTTAGCATCCAAAACAAATATTCTCCATAAAGGTGCTTTGTTTCTTACGTTCTGAAACCTTAGTCAACAACCAACAACATACCATTCGAATTAAAACCACACCAACTCATAAGATGATATCAATGAATAAAGTTTCTACGACACCAAAACAGAGCACAACGTTTTAAGGACGAACCAAACAATAAAAGGCTAACCATATCAAAGCAGCGGGACATAAAAAAAGGATAAATGCAAATCGATTTAATCTACAGCTTGTTTGGAATGTGATGAAGATTGAATTTAATTCACCTGTTTGAAATTTAAAAAAGAGCATGATTTGAATTCTTCTATGAATTGAAAACCCACTTTCTTAAGGGGTTGAATTCACATTAAAAATCACGTGAATTCAACCCAACAACTGATCCTCTTCTCCTCTTCTCCAACCCTTATTATTATTATTATTATTATTATTATTAAGAAAAAAATAAACATACTAATAATATAAA
>JANIHY010000006.1:52886278-52897487 GCA_027479065.1 Erythroxylum brevipes | reverse complement strand
ATAGAAAACAATTTATGGCGCACTCAGAATAATTTTCCAAACCCAAAAATTACGCTAATCCCAATAAAATTGTCTTAAGCACGAAAACCGGAAATTATCGTGAATGCATGTACAGTATTTCCATGTGCACAATTGATACTGTGTAGCAATCCTATTATGCATGAACAGTACTAATTATTCCTATCAATCCAATCCTATGACCAATTTCCTATTTTACCCTTCCAGTAGGGGGTGGGATGTTACAATTTAACCATTGATTTGCCCTACCCCTCAATAAGAATGGAAAAAGTCTTATTCTTATCACATCGTCATTAGCATCATTGACCTTTAAATTATCACAAATTTCCAATAAATTTGCTATCTATGCAATGAGGTCCTTATCCCATAGCCCATGAAATTGGATAGACTATTGCATCATTTCAATGATACTTGGTTTAATTTTAAAATTATTGTTAGTAATAATGAGTCTCACAATGTTGGATTATGTTCTAGTCAAGTCCGGTCTAGCATAATTGAACATGGTCCTTGGTTGGTCTACCATGGTTTATGATCCTTTGATATCAATTTGACCTTCAAAGTCTTCTATTTGTCGGTCTAACTCAAATTAGGGTCCTTCGAAGATTTCTACAAGTTATCCTTTCAAAATTTTGGATCTTTATTAATTAAGTGTGATGGATTTTCTCAGGTCATAAACTAACCGCAAGACCTATAAAAGTGAGAGAACTAACAAGTTAAAAAAATAATTTAACAAATTAAAAACAAAAAATTAAAAAGAATTTAAATAAGAAATAATGGCTAGATTAACAAAAAATTAGATGTTCATAATATTCTAATATTTGACAACGGTTTTAAAAACTTGATTAATAATTTTATATTTTAAGTGACAAGTGCAAGATATAGTTGTGCTAGCGCTGACAACTACGGTCTGATCGTACGAAGACTACAAGTACTTGTAATATTTCTTTTTTTTTATTTAACTGAAAAATAGGATGATTGTTTAATTAAGACTAAACATAACTAAAATTTAACACAATAATAAACCAAAACACAGATAACACTATGATCAATCAATAAGAAATAACTAATATCTAGGTAATGAATCCATATAAGATTTCTTAAGTATTAACCCTTTATCATTCAATTTAATTATTGATCACTGGACCATAAAATTTCATATCTTATATCAATATCTTTCTTAAGAATACTAACAACTAATCCCTGGTTAATTAATTGAAATTTTTTTTCTAGTTAAAACCCTATGATTGCATTAGTCGATTGGTAAATTTAACTATTATGTTTAACCTTAATCTAGAGGATTTATGTTAACTTATCTTTAGGCTTTAATATAACTCCTTCCAATTATAATATATCTATTTATACAAAAGAATTTTACAATATTAGTTATATTAAATCAAACATTGAATTAATATCCTGAACACATTGATTCAAAACTTAGAAATGCACAAATAAAGTGCAATGAATTAGTCAATTAAATTTTATTAAATAAAAGATCAAATCATAATATCCATCGCAACTTAGGATTCATCATACCTAGGCACTAAACAAACTTAGCTCATAATCATAGAAAACAAAACAAACATTAAAATTTCAAAAGAATAATTAAAAATGAATCAATTTGTAAGGTATATATTGCCTTTTCTTTAATGTAATCCCCCTGAAACTTCGATGAGAGGCTAGTCTCTATCAAATATCCAAAGCAATCATCATGTTTTCCTCTGTCCTAACTCTAAATTTTGCTTCTAACTCTAACTCTAACTTTTCTTCTTCTATCTTTGTTTTTTCTTCATAATTGCCTTTTATAGTATGAAATTAATGTTTATGGAATATACATGATCGGTCACATGTTCGTGTGAGTGATCGTGTATCTTAAAAACACCTCAAAATTGTAAATTTAGACATTTCCAGTGAATTACACAGGTAGGATGTGATCATGTATGTGACATACATGGACATGTATATTTACGCAGGTAAAAACATCTTTGAAGCTTTATACATTCCTAATCACTTACATGGTCCCTTACAGGACTATATATCTTACTCACAAGGGTGTGTACCTTATCACATGGGCATATATCTCCAACATAGCTCTAGCTCTTCCATTTTTTACCCCTATTTCATCGAATTCTTTTCTTTTTGATTTATAAAGGCAATCAAGACCTGAAAATATAATTAAAAACAAAATAAGCACCAAAAAACATTAAACTCTCAAATAAAAAGAAAAACACAATAAATATAGGTATAAAAATATAGTCTATTAAGCATTTATCATTTCTTCATAAGGAAGTTGGAGAAATTAATCTTTTTTTATGTATATAAACTATATATATGTTTCCTAGATCAATTTTTTTATCCAAGTATTACTGGAAAAATGGGTGAAAATAGGATTTATAGTAAATTTTGTGGTAAAGAATCACTAGAATCTAATAAATCACTAGTAACATTCATCAGAAATTGCTTATTCATTGGAATGTGCTTGATGCATCACATGTGCACTAGACATCTGACATAGATAGAAGACTACTGGTGGATTTGTGTTAGGCATATACATAGAGCATCGGTGCTCAAGAATTGTGTCTCATATACTCTATAAAGAGATCCTACTTGTCTGGGCACATCTAAGGCATGAAGAAAACACACCAAAAAAGACGACATGCATTGATGCATGTCACATACATGGACTAAACTCGCTTCAAACATCAATAGTTATGTGAGGATTAGTATATCCAGTGCATGAATGTACCTACCATGCAGTGTTGACATTAATACACTACAAGACAAAAAAACTCAAAATTTTTAGAATTTACAAAATGATCCCTTAAGTTATTTTGAGTTACCTTTTAGGTCTTGCGAATTTACGATATGAATTTTGAAATTTTTTTGGATTTATTACTTTAATAATAAATAAAGTTTATCTTTAGAAAATTTGGAATAAAAGTTATCAAAGGCATAATTAAGTGCATATGTGTTAACCTTGTATAAGACTTTGGGATATGTATAAATGTATTTGGTAGGGAATAATTATCGTTTAAGTGATCTATATGCCTATGGGTGGTAGAACCATAAGATTTGATGATGTCTACTTGAATCAATTTTATGTTGGGGTTTTATTTATGTATATTATGTATTCAACCTATATATGTTGCTTGATATATGTAATACATTGGGGTAGGGATGGTGAGACAATACATGATTAGAATGGTTCGCATTTAAAGTATATTGAATTCTTAAAGTATTTTTATTCTTAACACGTACATAGTTCACTAGCCCTAAATAATCTTCCTTCAGAGTTTAGCATTCTGGTTACTATATACAATTCTCAAGATGAGGGTTGGGATACAAATATCCTAATTACCCATTGCATTGCAAAAGAGGAAAAGATGAAAATACTAGTAAGATAACTTTGATTGCAATTGAAGCAAAAGAAAAGGTCAAGCCTAAAAGCTTTTAAAGTAAGCCTTTTAAATTCCCTCCACCTAAAAATCTTGTTCAGACTAATACGATAAAAGGTCCCATGGATGTCATAGGGAGAATATGTATAAGATGTTTCTTATGTAAAAAGAGGGGATATAAAATGTAGGAATGCATAAGTACAAATCGTATAAGAAAAAATAAGAACTATTAGGTAACTCATTGGCTTGTATAATTTATAGTCTAATATTGATGTAGCCACATCAGGATCCTAGTAGCTAGATAGTTAAACTTCTAACCATGTTTCCTCTGTAATGTAGGGCTTCATGTTAAAAAAAAATTCGATTAAAGAGGAGTCAAAACTGATAGTGGGAAATAATAAACAAGTGGATGTTGTCTTAATAGGAGATGTTTGTTTGAGCCTACATACTAATTTTAAACTTGTATTTTTATGACACTTTCTTTGTAGTGTCTTTTACACAAAATTTGATTTCATTTTCAATTTTGGATAAAGAAGGCTACAGTTTTGTAATTGAAAATTGTATTGTATAGATTTCATAAAATGAAAAACATCTAGGTGCATCCTTTTTATTATATGGTTTGTATAAAATGTATCTAGCTTATGATGAGATATATGCCTTTTTATATATTATTGAACATATTACCAGTAAATGACCCATGATAAAGGATAAATCATACGTGTTATGGTATAAGAGATTGGGTTATATTTCTAGAGATATAATTGAGAGATTGATAAAGGACATCATTATTCTAACTTTAGATTTTTACGATCTACAAATATTTATTGATTGTTGTAGAGGAAAGCTTTTCTTTTTTTCTTCTTATTTTTATAAGAATAAATAAATAAGAAAGAAAATTTTAAATGATAAATGTTAAAAAGTTGAAAATAAAGAAAAAAAGGCCAATTTATACATCATATGTATCGGCATATGTGGCCTTTATACATCTACAATTTATAAGTTAAGATATTTTTGACATCTATTGATAATTATTCCTATTATGGTTATGTATTCTTACTTAAACAAAAAGTCTAAAATTCTTAATAAGTTAAAGATCTTTAAGGTTAAGGTTGAGAACCAATTAGAAAATTAATTGAAATTGTTAGATCAAATCATTGAGGAGAGTATTATGATAGACAAGGGATTTTCATATAAGAAAAGGCTCCATTTGCTAAATACTTGTAATCATGTGAAATAATGGTTCAATTCACTATTCCAGTAGTCCTAGGTAGAATGGTGTGGCCAAGAGGAAGAATCACACCTTAAAGGACATAATGAGATGCGTGCAAAGATAAATACTACTTTGTATATACTTAATAGGATTCCAAAAAAACTAGTGAAAAGAAAAACCTTTTGAATTTTTTAAAGGGTGAAAATAAGCCTCACTCATCTGTGTGTAAAGGGATGCATTGTTAAGGAGTGTTTATATAATCCTTATGAGAATAAATTGCATTCTCATTCCACTTATTATTTTATATCTTAACCACTCTAAATGATACAAATTTTACTACATAGAATAAAGATCTAAAATAGTGAAATCACAAATAACTAATTTTCTAGAACATAATGTCTATAAAAAAGGTGGTCCCCCTCATATTCAAATGATAGAAGTGTGGATACAACTTTCATATCTTATCTATCAGTCATTCAATTAGGGCCAATGAATACAGGTCTAACTACTATGCCAGTATATGTGTATTACCAATATAGGTACAAATTAAGGTTCTTAAGGTATATAATTGTGTTGAACCAATTCAGTTAAGAAGTTCCATTTGAGTAAGGAGACCTACAATATAATCTAATTATATAGTTTATTTAGGTAAACAAGATTATGATATTACATACGTAGTGGATCAAGAGACTTTTACAAATAATGTTTTGGACCTCATGCATATTTGTGTTGGGATACAATAAAAGACAAAATGCAATCCATAAAGCATAATTAGGTGTAGAAGCTTGTGAATTTACCTCATAACCATAAAAATGTTGGATATAAATAGGTTTATAAGACAAAAAAGACTCCTAAAGTAAGGTTAAGTGGTTTAAGGCCCGATTGGTTATAAGAGGATGCACATAAAGAGAAGGTAGTGACTTTAATATCGCATTTTCTCTCGTGTCATGTGTCTTCCAAAGATGCATTAGAGAGATCTAGCTCATTTTAATATAAATTTAGAATAGATAGACATTAAAACCGCTTTCTTGAATGGAGGCCTTTATGAAGAGGTCTATATGGAACAACCTATAAGGTTTTAGGATTAGGATAAGACATATGATTTCTAAACTGAAGAAATTTATATATAATTTAGAACAAGCTTATAGGTAGTGTTACTTGAAGTTTGATGAGAATATTTCCTCAATTAGCTTTGTGAAAAGTAAGGTGGAAAGATGCTTGTATTACAAGATGGACAGGAGTAATGCTATATTTTTACTTGTATATAAATGATATCTTACTTACATTGAATGCTTGACTGTGTTGTATAAGGTTAAGTAGCTTTTTGTTCAAGAATTTTAATATGAGGGAACTTGGTGAGGCATCTTTCGTCCTATGTATTTAGATTCATCAGATCAAACTTAAAACTTATTAGGTGTCTCACAAAGTGCATGTATAAAGTATGTATTGCAAAGGTTTAATATGGTTGATTGTAATCCCATTGACTTTGGGATAGATCAGGTGAGGTTTGACAAAGCTGATCAATTTTTGCTAAGCCTATATTTAACTAACCAAAGAGTAGACCACTAAAATATATTTAAATAAGTTTTGAGAAACCTTAAAGGGACTAAAGATTATATGATGACATCAGAAAATTTGATAGTTTAGGCCTAGTTGGTTATACAAATTTAAACTTTGCTATATGTTCGGATGATCAGAAGTCTACATCAGGATAAATTTTAATGTTAGTAGATGGTGCTATCTTATGGAAGAGTGTCAAACAGACACTAGTGACATCCTTGAATATGCATGTAAATTTTATTTCATGTTACAGGGATGTTTCATAGGTAATTTGGTTAAACTTGATTTTTGAATTGTTTGTAGATAATTTAATTATTAGGCCCATTCGGTTTTATTGTAAGAATCTTTCTACTGTATTATGTAGTAACAACAATAAGACATTCATGTCAGTAAGGTTGATATGGATAATTATTTTGGATCTTTGTCACATATGGCATATGTTTATGACTTTTTTGGTATCAAAAACCTTACGGGACTGAACCGTGGATTTTTATTATCTTTAAATCAAATGTTTTATGTTAGTCGACCATTATATTAATTTTCTTAGCCTCTTTTACTATTTTATAATTTCATTATAATAGTTGTAATTATTACTTGTTTTAAAAGGAGAATGTTGGAATTTTAAATTCCTTTTGAACTTTTATTAATTATGAATTTTGCAAGAACTAAGGCTAAGTAAACCAAATTTGATTCAGATTAAAGACAATACAGTAGCTCAATAAAGAATCTGATTAAATGGGTCAAAGTCTAATAAGGAACTTGAGTTCTTATCAATTTGGATTAGTTATTTATGGAGCCTTTGATGGGAAGGCCTTATAAGGTTACCATAAATAGTTTATAACTTCTCCAACTACTTGCTAAAGTAAGTTTGTGGGTATTAGTTTTTCTGACTGTTACAAGGTCCGTGTAGGCATAAAAAGATGTTAGCGTCATAAAGATAGACAACTTTCATTAAGGTTAATCGAAAGTTGCAGTAAACTAGTCATCCATCGAGGAGCTTGCTTAAATTATCCAATAACTTGCTTAAGTTATTCAATAGTTTGTTCATTGAAAAATAGATAGCAAAACATGTAATTTTTTGTATTTTTTGGTTACAATTTTATGTGTGATCTTGTAATGATTAATCTCAAGTTATTGGATAGCTTATTCATCAAAAAAATATAACAAAACATATAATTTCCTATATTACTTTTGCTTATACAAATTCATGTTTGATCTTGTACTAATTGCTAAAGGTCATGATATATCTAACATTTACAAGTTCAAAATCTAAGAAGTTCGTGACTTTTCTAAATTTTGTGTGAATATTGTAAAATTACAAAGTTTGAAAAAAGCATGACCAAAAATTTATGTACAACTTTTGAACAAGTTAGGATGCAAATTGTGCGCTTTGAAAGAGTGGGCAAAGCAAATGGATGTACATCACATAACAAATTGTTTCTTTAAGAAAGTGTATTCTTTGTGATTAAATATGTATTTTTGGCTAATATTGCAGTGTGATTTGCACAACAGATAACAATCTATAAATAAATCTTGAATTTTCATATGCTTAGATTATAAACATTTTTTCCATGAGTTCTTGTTGATTGACCTTTATTTTGCATTCATACAAATGTATAAATAATCCATTTATAGTCTACTAAATTATTTGAAGCAAATGATTGACTACTAATTTAAGTTTTTAATGATTCTAACAATGAGAGAGTCAAGTGTGTAATTAAACAACAACATCGCTAAATAAAGCAAAAGGGTCTTAGCATCATATATTGGCATTGTACCAATCAAACTGGCTATAAAGCTAAGAATCTCAAGTTTGCAATGTTTTTTTTTCCTTAACTTACCACTACCTTTCATGACCTTTGTAATTTTATTTTGTTATGGATACCTTATTGCCTTAAGTATCTAAACAATATAACAAATTCAATTGAAACATTACAGAGTTCTAAGAATAATATCTTTAAGCTTTTTATGCTTGACCTTAAATTAAATAATTTAGGTATGGTTTGGACTCATGTTAAGATTATAACAAAATGAAAACAAAAGGGTATATTCAGCCACAAATAGCTACCCGACTTGAGTCGTTGCCAACTGTACTCAATAATTGTACTCTATTTTTATTATATTTGTTTGTTATACCTGAATTAAATCTATATGCTTATGTCATACATTTAAAATAGATAGATACTAAAAAATAAATAGGGAAAGCTTGAAAATAAATTAAACATAAATAAAAATTGAAAATATAAAATTAATGTTTGAAGGATGAAAGTAGCCAATAAACATTAAATATAAAGTTCATGATCTAAATGAAGTTATAAATATAACTTGTACTAATTTTGGTATTGATACCATCAATACTGGATATTGTTTCAAATTATTTTTTCAAATTATAAAGTAATCTCTCAATTTTATATAAATAATTTTCAGTCTTAATGGTTTCAATCCTTTCGCCAACCACTATTTATAATATGTTCAATATCTATAGGAGTAAAATTCCTTTTAGCGTTAATAGTTTTCTAGTGGAGGACCTTGAAGAGATGTCCTAAGAGGTACGTCATAGGAGGTATATAAAGTCTTTATATGTGTTAGAAAGTTAATTATATCAAATAAGAGCTAAAAATGTTTAATGTCAAAAGAATGAAAAATACAAGAAATGTGGTTTTTGATAGTAAGGGTAAAATGATTGCAGTCTATGAGACTCGTTACCAACAACTTGGGCAACCAAGATTGATTAAAGAAGAGAAATATTTGTGAATGCTTATATAAAAGTTGGGATGAGCCATAGTTCCCTTCTTAACCAAATAGCTTAAATGCACTGGATAAGTGAAGGGGAAATGAATAATAAAATTTTCCATAATTTAATGTTGGCTACAATAGATTAATTCCTTAATCATACAAAATGTAAAGGTAATTACTTATCAAGAGGAGATCAAGGAATAAACATTCAGTTTCTTTAAATTTTCATTTAGTACAACTATAAGAAATAGGTCTTTAATTCAATTATTAAGTTTTTTTATTAGAAATTAATTGAAGGATAAGGAAATGAAGTTTCTTGGTAGTCCCTTTATTGTACAGGATGTTGAAAGGGTGTGTTTTATTTAGATGCCTTTTAGTGGATATTTCTTTCAAAAATCTTGGACAAGGTTAAAGTACATAGTTACAAAAGCTACAATGGAGTTCTTTGAAAAAGGTAAGTTCTTAAAGGAGTTCAATAAAACATTTATCTACTTAATTCCAAAAACATCTAATCCTAAATCTCTTAGTGAGTATATATCATGTTGTAGTGTTTTTTTATAAAATCATTTTTAAACTTTTGGCTACAAGATTGAGGAAAGCATTGAATCCTAAATCAATGATACTCTGTGGATTTTCATAAGAAAAATAAATTAGGGCTAATTTGCTAATTGCTCAAGATCTATTCAAAGGGTCCTCAAGAAAGAAATCCCCTAAGAATTATTCTATAAAGGTGGACTTTCACAAAGCTTATGATACAATAAGTTGATTTTATTCTCCAGTCACTTAAGGTATTAGGGTTCTTAGAAAAATTGGTTAACATTATAGTGTTTTAATTATTAGAGAGCCTTTAAACCTGTTTAAAGGTGGTAGGGGTCGAAGGCAAGGCTGCCTAATATCTTCTTACCTACTTATTCTTTATATGGAGGCAATGGTTAGACTAGCTAAGCATAATATTACTTTTGATTCTAACTTTAAGTATCGTAGTAGATGTAAGTGACTTGGATTGTTTAGCCTGTCTTTTGCAAATGATTTGCTCATATTCCTAAAAACACATTATAAATCAATGAGTTTCTTAACGGCCTCACTTTATACTTTTAGATATTTTTTAGGTCTAGGTGGATTATAGCAAAAGTCATTAGACTATCTCAAATAAAGTTCATCATTTGGCTAATTGTATCTCAAACATAATTAGATTACAAATAAAAAAAACCTTTTCACATCTCTTAGCCTTCCTCCATTAACCAAAAAATTTCAATTCAGTTAATGCTTACCACTAATGGAGAAAGTTCAGAAATGATTGGGGAGTTGTTGCAATAAGGACCTATCTTATATTGGAAGAATATAATTAATAAGATCAGTGATCAATTCACTTCATTTATATTGGGCCTTATATATTTTCCCATTTAGAATCCTTATTAAGTCACTTAAGAAGTTAATAAGAGACTTCTTATGAAGTAGTAGAGAAAAGGAAAGAGTCTAAGCTAAAGTAAGGTAGAGTGAAGTAAACAGAGTGGTGGAAGTAAGAGGCTTAGGAATAACACATATCAACTTAAATACAAGATGTTAATGGAGAAAAGACTTTAGAGACTAATGAAGATAAAAAAATCCTTATATATGAGGTGAGTACATACTTATTTCTTAAGGGATAAAAACTTGTAGGAAATAGGAGCAAGACCTTCATTCTCATGAGGTCTATCTTATCTCCTAAATATTAGAGAAATTTTTGTAGGAAGCATCAAGTATAGGATAGGAAATGGCAAAAGGGAATCTTTATACTTTGATAATGAAAGCAAAATAGGCCCTTTATCTAATATACAATTGTTAACTTATAAGCAAAACAAGTTCCTTGCAAATGCTAAAGTTAAGGCTTAGATTAATTCTAATTAATGAAGCTACTTCCCTGTAGAACTGGAATATGTTAGTGTGATTGTGTATTTATATTTTACGAGTGTTATATAGTTTAGAGCATGATATTAGACTTTAATCTTGTGCACTTGAAGTATTTTGACGTGTTTGTTAGTGTATGAACTCAGATGAAGAATATTGAAGGAAGTTGCAACAAGCTTGGACAAGAAGGTTAGGTCACGATCGTGACGTAAGGTCTCCCCTAAGGTTACGATCATGACCATGTATGTCATGATCATTATAGAAGGCATTTTCATATGGTCACGATTGTGATAGGCCCTCGCGAGATGTGTCTTTTTGGATATTTTGTAGGACCCCGAATTTTTAGTGGATATTAGAAATATTAAAATGAAATGAAATGAGTGTTTGTATATGAATAGTGTTATAG
>JANIHY010000006.1:52800545-52819738 GCA_027479065.1 Erythroxylum brevipes | reverse complement strand
AAAATTTTCTTACGAATCCAACGCTTCGAGAATCAGGTCATTCGGAGGTCGGATGACAAAGATATGGTCAAAAGAGTCTGAGTTTTGTGTCGCGTGAAAATGTATTTTGTTTAGTTTGTTTGGGCCTGTAAATATTCTTTGGATTTGTTTCTGAACTTAAGAGATGTATTATGTGTGTATTACGTTTAGTTTTTTTTAAAAATGCATGTGTAAAACGTTTTGATCCGTTTGTCCTGTCTTGGGTGGCATCCATGTATCCTCCCAGGGGGTATTTGGGTGTTACAGTAAAGGGGAACAACCTTATCCTAACTACGTCTTTTGACATTTTGACAACCTTATCCTAACTACGTCTTTTGACATTAAAACCATTAACTACCGTAAGTACATGGGTCATGTATTGTAGTAAAAGAGGGTCTGATTCTACGAGGAGATGTGAACTAATCTAATCCTAAGTTCTCTAAAGCTTAGAAAATTAACAAAATGAAAATAAAAATAGAACAGAAAAGTAAACATAAGAATATGATAGTCGAAATTTAACTTGTAAAAATAACGCGAAACGAAATTAAGTTGAACATCACAAAATTCACAATTGAGAATCAACCAAAAGAATTAACCAATTATGAAGGAAGGGATTTATTCTATGATCAATGCTAATCTAGTGACTTATGTGTTAAAATAATGTTAGTTCTGGACTATCGAGGGATGAATTAGTCTCTCTCGAGTTATAATCACCAAGTCCTAATTGATAATCCCTAATTAAATCAAGTAACTGGAAATGTAATCTCTTAATTAACGATCAGTCCACAACCTAATTAGTTCTTAAGTATTCCAATAAAAAACTAGGTCTTCACATAAGATCTCTCTTCATACAATTACCGATTTGATTGATCACGTAGTCTATTGAGTCACCTAATTCTCATTAATCTAACCCAATCATTTTTAATTCGGCTCACCCTCACAGTTTATTGACAAAACATGCAAATACCATAATTAATCACAACACCCAATCAATCAACACAAAGATAACTAAATTAGCATTGAATCAATTCAAAATCCTTAAAGAAAAGTTAGATCACCATTAGCAATCTAAAACTCATAATCATCATTCTCATATTCATCTTAACATTCAAATTAAAGAATATAAGATGAAAACACACGATCACTTGAAAGGGATCGGCTGACTCAAGAAAGGCAACAATTGCAAAGACCTGTTTCCTCTCTCCTCCTCTTCCTCTTCTCTCTTCTTCCTTCTTTCTCTGGGAGTCTCCCAAATGTGGCAAAATGTAAAGCTCCTTTAAGGTTACATCATTAAGCCTTTTATAGTCTTTGTCATTTAGGATAACCCTAGGGTCTTTTTTTACGTCTAAAAAGTCCAATAGGTCCCTCGAAAACTTAAAATCAAAAGGTTATCTGCATCTGTTTACACACAGGCCACGATCGTGGCCTCCTATTTGGCTTTCTGTCATGATCATGGCAGACTGGCCACCATCTGGCCCTTTCTTCATGTTTCTGTCACGATCATGGCACATTGACCATGATCGTGGCCCTTTATGTTAGTTCAGGTCTCCTCCGAAATTCCTCCGTTCTTCGATATTTTCCCTAAAATACTAGTAACCACATCAAAATACCTTAAACATATAAAATTGAAGCTCAAACTCATGCTCTAACCCACAAAACATTCAAAAAAACAAATATTAACTAAATAACAAAATCATAACATAAATATGCACCAAACATTAAATTTAACTACTAAATACATC
Source organism: Erythroxylum brevipes (assembly GCA_027479065.1). Lineage (NCBI taxonomy): Eukaryota > Viridiplantae > Streptophyta > Magnoliopsida > Malpighiales > Erythroxylaceae > Erythroxylum > Erythroxylum brevipes. The sequence continues at coordinate 52,817,978 of JANIHY010000006.1, read as the reverse complement.
CTGACTACCAACTAAATCATTATACAATTTACAACTATCACCTACCAACATAAAATTCACACTAAACCAATCCTCTAAATCTTTTATGTTATTAATAGGTTATTTTATTGTCCCATCAAGAAAATCAAGTTTCTGTTTTACTCGAAAGGCATTTTTTATGATCGTAGCCCATTCACAATAATTTGACTCACCTATGAGAGTGACCCCAAACACATTCAAGTCAGGTATGTCTGAATTGTGCAAGAAATAATGAGACAACTGGTAGTTGATTTCTATCGTTGCTCCTATTTTCTGTTGCCATCACCACCGATTATTTGGTAAGAGTTATCTCCTTCCTTTAATATCGTCGACATTCTATGTTTAGCTCATTATGTAATTTTGTTTTTCTTTGTAGGAATAGAAGTTATATACAACAAAGTGTTTGTGAATAAGAAGGAAACCATTACCTTAATAATCACCCAAAATATCTCTATCTAAATATATAAAACCAAAAAGATATACATGAGATATATATATAAATATACACATATACGTTGCGTAATATACCGTATCATTTTCGTTCTGTGACATTAAAAAAAAGTTTGATGACCATCATTTAATGATTATTAGTAATTAATTAATTAATTTTATAAAAAATTATTATAAATTTATTAATAACCAGTAATAAAAAAAAAAATCTGTTATTTCATTGCTTCTTGTAGGAAGAAATCAGGAATGCAATTTTATCCAATAACTTGGATGCATTTTTTTCATCCTGGGCCTTATCCGAGAGAGGTTGGGTCCATTCCTGGAAGTTGTGGAGGCTGCCTGTGAAGTCTGTGAAGAGCCCATCCACTCCTATTTTGTTAATCCAGTAACTAAATTCCTGATATGGGTCTTGATGAAAGTCGAAGTGTAAGAATCTGTTCTCATTTCGGAAAGTGTAAGGGTGAACCTGCATTTGGAACACAAATAGAAGTTAAGAAGTTGAACAACCATTGTTTTAGTGGAAATAAAGCAATAAAAAAAAGAAATCTCAGTTAAATTCATAAACTGCTAGGAATGGAGTTTGAGGCCATTTAGCACTCAAGTTCACACAAGTTTGATGGTAACCAGGAGAGACAAGGAAGGTAACAGTATAGAGCAAACTGCATCAACTCAGAATCAGGTGAAATTTCAAGTAAACACCAAAATATAATCGTATCTCAAGTTCACACCAGTTTGATGGTAACCAGGAGAGACACGGAAGGTAACAGTATAAAGCAAACTACATCAACTCAGAATCAGGTGAAATTTCAAGTAAACACCAAAATATACTCGCATCACGCATCCTCCTGATTCCAACATTGGATTAGACATGTCAGAAAGAATTAAGAAAACCACTGTCGAGCGTTTAGTAAGGATTTCTCGAAAATAACTTTTGTCGTAGATAGTTTCATAGCAGAATCTCCAAGCTGTACCTGAAGCTAATTTTACTTTCAGAATTACATAGGTGAATTTATCACTTTAATATAAGTTTGTTTAATAAAGGAAGTTTCAGTCTATATTTTGATCATAATAGAACATATTTTTTACTAATGTAATGATTAGGAGAAACAAAATCAAATAATTCAAGCATATAAATCAATTTATCCAAAAGATGTATCACACAGTGAAGTATCAAGTAATCTTTGAGGTCAAAAAAAGAACAATGAAGAAAGTTCATCAAGCTGATTGGACCAAAATTATGGAAGATTCAAGACCTTCAATGTGCAAAGTAACATTTAACCTTTCGTCTACCCTTGTCTTAACACTTCATTTCAATCACAATGCACCTCACAACAACGACAATACTCAGCAAAAATCCCGCTAACACCTAATTCTTATGAATTAAGATTTTAATTTTTAAATAAAAACCTTGTAATCTCTAAAAACAAAATTTGAGAAACTTTGACAATGAATAAAGTCTAGTTATTATAAAAAAGGCGTGTTTTAAATACTTTTGAAAAACTTGAGTATTGAAGATTGACAAATATTAAAAAGTAGAACGTTGCGTTGATAATAGAAAATATTAAAAATCAACAATTTTTATAAATGCGTATTAATTCTATATGTTTTAAAAATCAAATGTTGAAATAATGAAATGAAAGAAACAAAGTTATGGTTCTATGTTATGTGGCATAGTGATAATAGGCTGATATGGCATGCATACTGGCCACATTAGAACTTATTTGTAAACTTTCTGTGAAAAATCAAGTAGTTTTGGAGTTTGTTGTATGCTCTTCCCAGCTTATCCTAAGAGAATAAAAAGCATTGGACAGAGAAGAAAAATACCTGTAAGTCATGGGCATGTGCTTTGGAAACGAGATCTGTAGGTGTTTGCAGATAATTATCCACTACAGGAACAACTGTGTCCTTCCAGGGACCTATGCCAACCACGTAATCCTTGATGTAGTCAAAATAAGCATCAGAAGTGATTTCCCAATATGACTGCAAAATCGCCAACAAAACATTCAACAACATTAAAAACTTGATCCAGACATCACTTTTGCTACGAGAAAGCAATATATCTGGTAACAAGGAGTTGTATGCCACCTCAATGCAGGAAAAAAGAAAGTAATTAACAGGCTCATGAAATATTGATCAACATAAATTATGGTGTGCATAAGCATCCCTTTGATCTAGATACAGTGTGTAACTCAATAAGTTCATCAAAATGTAAAAATCAAAAGCTTCAGGATCATAATGCTGTAAAGAACTAGGGATAAACAACCCTTTCTGAATAAAATCGATATTTGTAGCAGTTACAGATCATCCACTTGTTAACCTATATAGATGGTCTATATAGATGGTCTAAATTGGATAAACGTGAACCTGATTAGTGTCTTGAGTGGGGACAGTAATATCATCGATCAATAAGATTTTGGGCATGTCTGTCATATTTGATACATACACCAGTGAAGTTGGCGCGAAAGATTGGATGAACACAGGCTGTTTCAGCCAATCTTTGGACAAATATGAACCTTTATATCCATACTTTTTCAATGTCTCCACAAACCTGTCCTCGAATTGCTTACCACCAGGCCATTTGACCTATTGTACACAATTCAAACATATAAATGCTAAAGTCAATTTATCAGCAATTCATCAAATTTTATCAGATAGAAACTGCTTCTACTTCTAGAGGTTGTCATGGAAAATGGATAGAGTTCAAAGAGATCAACTCCTACACTTGTACCAAAAAAATTAACCATTTGAGGTCTAAAACTGCTGTGATCAGGGAACAGTGATGCTATAGGGAAAGAAAATGATGTAATTTCAATCAGAAACAGATATCTAACAACTATATGGCACTGTCCAGGGAGAAGTTCCTTACATGTTGGTTGATAAATACTGGATTTTTAATCTCTGGATATATTCCAACAACTCGTGGTGCATCCAGTGCAATTGATATGAATTCTTCAAAAGTTATAATAGGAAATTTTCCTGATGGACACACAATACAATAAAATTCAGTTTCTATTGTGTCCATATGCTGCAAAAAATGTAAAATTTCTATATTATCACTTAAACCGTAAAGCAAGTATCTAGTAACAGTTATTACAATCACAATCATAAGAAAGTAGGCGAGAGTAAAAAGACACAAGGAAAAGAGGTTACAGGTGAAAACCACCAAGTAACTGCATAGAGCTAAACGTTTCTCAACGTTTCTCCAATAACTAATTAGACTATTAAGTGTTTCATCAAGGACATAATTTTCTTGGTTCAGAAAAGCTTAATATTTACTGTTATTCCATCAGAAAATCTTACCTTATGGTGGCATTCTGTCAGAAGCAAATATTGCCAACTTTTCATAAGATAATTTTCAACCAACAAAATGCTCAAGAACTACTTAGGCCTGTCTTCTTTGACCATTTCCTTTCACGCATTATCATTACATTTTCCCCTACCTGGACTCAGATATTTATCAATTTGTAATACTTTGAACTCAAACCAATTACTTTACATTAAGTCTTTTTAATATGATTATCAGAAGCAAGTCCATCCATCTCTCCAGATCCTCCCCCTGAAAACTTGTTTCCCATTCAAGACTTCTAATTCTCATATCTTTCAGCTTCCTAACAAAAGGAAGTGGGAACAGTGAAGGGAAATGTATTTTCCATCAGGGAACTTGCCTTTGAAGTCTTGAAGGCGTTAATCTGACATTAAGGCCTTTGGAACCAGTGGCATATCAACCACAGGGTCTTCTTATAAGGATTTAGAATAATTATGGTAAGATCATGCAATCTGTTAGCCATGGACCGAAATCATTATTGGTTTATCATAGGAAGAAGAAGCAGAACGCTGAGGTGGAGAGAGAATGATGAGCTGGAGAGTGAGGCATGCTTAACCGTTAGGGAGAATAAGGGAATGATTGTGTAGGGTGTACGGGTACTCTAGGTGGAGAATATAAGTTAGTTAGAAATGATAACGAATTCATCTTTTACTCATGATATCAGTACATTGTACGGCTTTTGGCTGAGGAGCTATAGCTCTATGAAGTCTTATCAATATACATTGTCCATTTTCTGGAAATTCCCTATCCTTACTCTATCAAATTGGTGCGGTGAGTGTGGAACCTCATGACCAACACCAGAATGGAGAATAGGTTGGAAGTGGTAGAGAGGAGTCTGGGAGCGATGGAGCAAAGATTAACAGGGCTTGATGGAGAAATAAGTGAGATTAAATCGATGCTAGTTGTTGCGTTGAAAGGAAAGGTGATGGAAGAAGCATTAGGTGGGCAGTCGTCGATGACAAAGGGAGGCTCGGCCAACACTCCTAGGAGGTCATCGGCAAGGGTAGTGACTCTTGACGATGTGCAAGTAGCAGCCAAACGTATCGAGCTACCGAACTTCACTGGTGTAGACCCCATGAGTTGGGTCCGGCGAGCAGAGCAGCATTTTCAGGTGCAAGAGACCCCTGAAGAAAAGAAGGTCACGCTGGGTTTAGTGTGCATGGAGGGTCATGCTCTCCACTGGATAAGTTGGCTATAAGATCGGAAGCCCCTGATGACTTGGGAAGATGTAAAGAAAGAAGTGCTCACTAGGTTCGGAGGTGCACTGGCAACTAACCCTTTTGAAGCTTTAGCGGCTGTCCGTCAAAATGGGGTCGTGGAGGAGTTTATCCAGGACTTCATTGACAAGGTAGTGCAAGTCAGGGGGTGTTCGGAAGAATTCTTCATTAGGCAATTTTTGAATGGACTAAAGGAGGAGATTAGGGCACGGATTTGTTCTCATGAGGCTATGGATCTCTATCGAACAATGAACTTAGCCAGAGAAATCGAACATGAACAGGAGGTTTTGAGCAGAAAGAAGTTTGCGCAGCCATATTCTCATAGAGACGACTTTGGATTAGGTGTTAAAGCGTGGTCAGTAATTGGCGTCAAAGGGCTCCAGACTACTTTTCAAGTTACTAATGGAAGGAAGAGTGGGTTTGGAGTTGGGGTGACTCACCCAAGTGCTGGACCGACCCAATCTTGGAGTAACTTGAAGGGAACCACCGGAGCTGCTCAGTCTGGAGGGAGCAGCACTGGGTCAAGCATTGGAGGGACCAAAGGGGTCCGAAAATATACCCAAAAGAAGTTTCAAGATCTTAGGGAAAAAGGGCTTTGCTATCGTTGTCTTCAACCCTATCATCCTCTTCACCAGTGCCAAGGAGCATCACTACATACGGTGATCTTGACCGACGACGATTCGTCGGGGGACAAGGGCGAGGGGACGTTGCCAGAAATGGAGTCGCAGGAACTCCCGAGTGACCAGCAGTTTACGAATCTCGAACTCCCTTATTTTGCTCTTTGATGGTGCGGAAGTCACCAAACCATGAAGTTACGAGGAATGGTTTGTGGGGTAGCAGATATTATTATGGTAGACAGTGGGGCGAGCCACTGCTTCGTTACCAAGGGGGCAGCAGAGAAGATGGGACTCCATGTTGAACCAACATTGCGGACTGGAGTGCGACTAGGAGATGGGCGACGAGAAGAGACCCAGGGTGTTTGCCGAAATGTTTCAGTAGAAATTGGGAGTGCTAAGTTTAAGGTCGACTATTTTGTGTTTCCTTTAGGTGGTGTCGACCTCATTTTGGGAATCTCGTGGCTACAACAGTTGGGAGATGTTAAAGCAAATTGGGGTCGAATGTCTATGGAGTTTCAGTTTAGTGGGAGAACAATTAAAGTTGATGGAGACCCTTCTCTTGTTAATACCCCAGCATCAGTTCGGTTTTTGCAGAAATCAAGTCCGACTAGTTGCGGCATGGTGCTTTGGCAAGCTTCATTGATAGAGTTGAACTCGGATGAGGGGGAACATTCAACAGAACAGGAGAAAGACCTTCAACAGTTACTACAGAAGTTTGCAAGTATGTTTAACGAGCCTTCGGGGTTACCTCCAAGTCGCGTCATTGACCACAGTATATACCCTTACAGCAAGGGGTTACTGCTGTGAGTGTAAAGCCTAATCGCTACGGTCACACACAGAAAGACGAAATAGAACGGCAAGTGTCCGAGATGTTGGCAATTGGGATAATTCAGCCAAGTTTTGGGCCATTTTCTAGTCCCGTTCTGCTAGTGAGGAAGAAAGATGGCGGGTGGCGATTCTATGTTGATTATCGGGTGCTAAACAAAGTAACTGTGGCGGATAAGTATCCGATTCCGGTGATACAGGAGCTACTGGATGAATTACATGGCGCTAGGTTCTATTCTAAGGTCGATCTACGATCTGGATACCACCAGATCAGAGTTCGGGCTGAAGATATTCCTAAGATGGCCTTTAGGACTCATTCCGGTCATTACGAGTTCAAAGTGACGCCTTTTGGGTTAAAAAACGCCCCAGCTACGTTTCAAGCGACAATGAATGAGCTTTCCTGACCATATTTACGACGGTATGTACTGGTGTTCTTTGACGACATCCTTACTTATAGCAAGGATTGGGATGAACATATGGGTCACTTGTTGGTTGTTTTGGGGATATTGGAGGAACAACAATTTGCTGTAAATGCGAAGAAAAGTCAATTGGGGCAGATCAAGATTGAGTATTTGGGACACATAATCTCATTGGGTGGTGTATCTATGGATCCGACGAAGGTGGCAAGTATACTAACATGGCCGCAACCTAAATCAATCAAAGGGGTGAGAGCTTTCCTTTGCTTAACAGGATATTACAGAAGGTTTATACAAAATTATGGGTACATGGCCCGCCCACTGACCGAGCTACTAAAAAAGGAGTCTTCTCAGAAGTTTTCATGGACATCTGAGGCACGAGCAGCCTTTACCGCACTTCAGTAGGCTTTGACCACTGCACCTACACTAGCTATGCCTGATTTTCTCCAACCTTTTGTTGTAGAATGTGATGCATCCGGGGGAGGGGTAGGGGCAGTTTTAATGCAAGGTGGACGACCAATTGCTTTTTACAGCAAGAGTTTGGCGCCACGGAATTTAGCAAAACCAGCTTATGAGAAGGAGTTAATGGCTCTTGTGATGGCCATCCGGCATTGGCGATCATATTTAGTGGGGGGCAAATTTACGATGCGCACCGAACATTGTAGCTTGAAGCATTTACTTCAACAACAAATTACTACTCCAGCTCAACAAAATTGGGTGGCGAAACTTATTGCGTATGAGTTTGACATAGAATACAAGCCAAGAATATTGAACAAGGTTGCGGATTCATTGTCAAGACGACAGGAAGATGTAGAGTTGTCTGCGATTTCTTTACCTTGTTGGACTCAATGGGCAGATCTCGACAAAGAAATGGCGGTAGATGATACTTATCAGAAACTCAAAATGAAGATCATTGACTGCCTGTTGAATTCAAGAAATACAAGATTGTGAATGGAAGAATATTTTTTAATGGGAAACTATTCTTACCTGCTACTTCTTCGTGGATTCCTAAGCTAATTCACGAGTTTCACTGCACCCCTCAAGGAGGACATTCCGGAGCCTATAGAACTTACCGAAGAGTGGCAGCCAATGTTCATTGGGTGGGGATGATGAAACAGATTCAGAAGTTTGTGGCTGAATGTCAAACTTGCCAACGCAACAAATACAACACTCAAGCTCCCGCTGGGTTACTACAGTCGTTACCCATACCGAATTGAGTATGGGAAGATTTATCCATGGACTTCATCATTGGTATGCCTCATTCTCATGGAATTGATTGTGTTTTGGTAATGGTGGACTGTTTGAGCAAGTATGGTCACTTCATTGGTCTTCGACATCCGTTTACTGCACGGTCAATGGCTGAAGTGTTTTCTAAGGAGATTGTGAGGCTTCATGGAGTACCACACTCCATTGTTAGTGATAGGGACCCTTTATTTATGAGTAATTTCTGGTTAGAATTTTTCAAAGGATGGGGTACCTAGTTGAAAATGAGCACTCCCTACCATCCGGAAACGGATGGCCAAACGAAAGTCTTAAATAGATGTTTAGAAACAAATTTACGATGTTTCTCTTCTAAACAACCTAGAGCTTGGAGTCGTTGGTTGCACTGGGCCAAGTATTGGTACAACACCAACTTTCACGACGCTACTCAAACAACTCCTTTTGAACTAGTATACGGTCGGAAACCACCCACTCTTGATCAGTATTTGCCTGGGGAGTTTAAGATTGCTGCAGTGGTAGTTGAACATCAGGACCGAAATGAAATATTGCGGCAGCTATGCTATAATTTGCTCAAAGCGCAGCAAAGGATGACTAAGCAAGCCAATAAACACCGACGACATGTTTAGTTCCAAGTGGACGATTGGGTCTACTTAAAGATTCGACCACATAGACAGACCTCACTTGCATAGCGAGTGTATCACAAACTCACTCCTCGTTATTACGGGCCATTCAGGGTGCTGCAGAAAATAAATCCGGTGGTGTACAAATTAGCCTTGCCCCATAGTTCAAAGGTTCATCCCACTTTTCACATTTCTCAACTGAAGAAGGCAACAGGAGACCATCAAGTTTCAGGTGAGCTTCCTCCTAATTTAGTTGTTGAACAGCCAAGTTTCATTCCAGAGCAAATTTTTCAAACCAGATCCTTCAACCCTCCTACCACTCCTTGTCATCAGTTGTTGGTTAAATGGGCTGCCAAAGGATCGGATGAAGCTACCTGGATCAGCTGTTCTGATTTTCGGGGACAATTTCTTGAATCAGACCTTGTGGACAAGGTCTGTTTCCAGAGAGGGAATATTGTTAGCCATGGACCGAAATCATTATTGGTTTATCATAGGAAGAAGAAGCAGAACGCTGAGGTGGAGAGAGAATGATGAGCTGGAGAGTGAGGCATGCTTAACCGTTAGGGAGAATAAGGGAATGATTGTGTAGGGTGTACGGGTACTCTAGGTGGAGAATATAAGTTAGTTAGAAATGATAACGAATTCATCTTTTACTCTTTTACTCTTGATATCAGTACATTGTACGGCTTTTGGCTGGGGAGCTATAGCTCTACAGAGTCTTATCAATATACATTGTCCATTTTCTGGAAATTCCCTATCCTTACTCTATCACAATCATTGCCACCACTAAAATCATGCTGTTGGCACTACAATAGACATACAATTTTCCTATGTCATTAGCATCAGCTATCTCTTAACTACATAACACATACTGGAAAATATCTCCAAGCCACATTGTGTTATTAAAGTTAACTGTTACTTAACAAAATGCATATGTATTTAACTGAAAAAAGCAAGTAACCATTATATTGTTGATCCCGAAAACTGTATCGCTGCTTCACCCGCAATCGCTTCAATTCTTTCAGGGTGAAATCAACTGCATATAATTGGAATAAATTATTTTCTCCCCTTGGTCCAAACCTTAGTAATAGAAACTAGCTTGCTGAAGGTAAAAAAGAACCTAAAAAGCCACATTTGTGCAGACACATGCAGATACTTAATTTCTAACAGTTTTGGGTGCTTGTGTATGGATGGTAAAGTAGAAACATGAGTTTTATTGGCTGCAAGTAGTTTAGACTCTCTACCAGTGAAAAATCCAGTGGTGTTAACCCCTTGAACCTCATAGGTCCTTTTACGATTTTGAAACTCCTTGTGGTTTCCAATGTCAGTTGTATCATCAAGGGTAACATCATGAAAGCATATGAGAACGCCATCTTTAGAGGATAAGATGTCTGTTTCAATGAAATCTGTTCCCTCATCTATGGCCCTCTGCAAATAGCATACCAAGTGACACGATTACAAAGGAAAATGCTTAGCAAGTGTAAAAGCAAAAGTGGAAGAAAACTATATACGAATGTAATAACTTGAACACCATATATTGTGAGGAAAGAGACAAAAAGTAAGCAATATGGTATGCTAGCTAGAGTAGACTGACTAGCAGGAAAGTAATGCTATGGATTTGAAATTTTAAGAAAATTTATTTCTTTTCTTCTTGTCATCCAACAGAAATTTACCAATTGTACGAGTGAGCGATGAGTTTTCTTTGTTTTTTTGTTCATTGTGACTGTAGGGACCATTCCAATTGTATACATCTGAGTGGCAATTGGGTGTGCTGAACGAAATTTACCGATTTCTTACAGCAAGCATATCAACATTAAAGGAAAAAGTACTATCGGACTTGCATAATCTACAAGCGCATACATACCATATATGCAGCAGCAGTTTCTTCAGGAATCTCTCCATTTGATCCTCGATGTGCAATATTGTATGGGCGGGATGTTTGTACAGGCTGTCTACAATCATTCCTTACTTTGCTAGGAAGTGGGTAGATTGGCCTTGCAACACACACTACTGCTAAAGACAGGCATATGATTGGAACTATGTCTGCCATTTGTTGTAGTACAGAAAAACGCATCAGATTTATATTCTCTTAATAGTTATGAAGAAAGACCAGAATATACAATTAGAAATGATGAGATTACATGATTCTCTTTCACATTAATCAGCACATAAACTACATACAGAGTCGAATATAAATCTTAGTGTGGTGAGTGCCAATTGAATAAAAAGAAGCTTGATCTCATTAAATGATAGTGGCAAGATACTAATATAGAAATTGGCGAGTTGGAAGAAGTTTGGGGATAGGGGCTTTGACGATTACAATCACTTGTACGTACACAAAGATTAGTAGTCCTGGCCAATGGGAATGCTATTAGCATACATAGTCATAAAGTGGAACCCAAAATCTGACAGTTTCTATTTTCACAACAGAAGGTTTCTCCACGCACAGAAGATGCAAGTAGCGCACGTGACAATTTCATATCAGAATTCTCTTACATTATCACCTACAGGTTCCAGAAAGATCGCAAATTTTCCAACAAACCAATAGGGAAACAGAAAAGCATATGAACATGCAGGGGAAAACGAAGAAACTCAAAAACAACACAAGGAAATGAAAGGAAAGGAAAGGAAAGAACTTGATCAAGGCCACCCAAAGTGTCAACCATCCCAGGAGCTGAAATAAACCTACAAACTAAAAGAACACAGTTTGATAACTCACATGTTGAAGCCATGATCTTCGCTTAGCTTCTCTTATCTTAGGACATACTCCGTCTCTCTCGCTTTCCCTCTATAGGATCTTATGTATGTGGTGGAAGTGGAAGTGCCCAAATCCAAGCTGGCCCATTACTAACTTTTTCCTTTCAGTAGTCTATGCAGTTGTAATCTCAGTTGGAGTTGCAGCTTATGCTGTGTTCGGAGAACTATTTGCCTTGGATATTTGTTACGAATGTAAGAATATTCCCTGGAAATATTCTTGTTTATAGTAAATTGCCAATCATATGCCCAGTAAGTCAGATCAACCATTGACAAGAAACAGAGTAGTGACGTGTTCGGAAACGATTCAGGTGGTCGAGAATAAATGTATTTTTAGGAAAGATTTGTCTGATTGACGTTGAAGGAGAAGGGTAGGCAAAAGAAAGCTTGTAGTTGACGATTCTTTCGTTGACTAATGAATCAGACAAGTTTTACAGGCTTACGTGAGCTCGTGTAAGTTTACGAGTCGAAGCAAAAAATTAAAAAAAAAAACAAATGTTTGTCCTCTCTCTATTTTCCTTTTTTTATATATAAAAAAAAAATCAGCGTTACAAATTACATGGTAATTTTAAGGCGACAAGCTCTCGACTCTTCCTCTAAGTAAATAGATAAGCAACCTCTTGCTTTCTCTATAAATATGACGAATTATAACAACTCAATTACGGGTAAACAATTCATCAATGCCCAATATTAAAGGATTAAGAGACGTAGCTCGCATTGTCAGAGATGAAAATATATTGGTCACTGTACTTGAATCCACTTCTAATTCTATATGTCGGTATCCCAAGTTCCACGCCAAGTTGAGGCCTATGAGCACACCACAAAGTTCAGTTGTTAAAGTGGAGCACCATCTAATATTTTGCACAAGTCCTCCCAACCAAGCGCCTGAACTATCCCACAACAAGCCATTTGCTCTGGCCGAAAAACGCGAGCTTTTGTTGACTCCATCCGTATTTACTTTTACCCAACCCTTAGAAGGTTTGCTCCAACCTATGAGTTGTTCCCATCGAGTGCGATTGCCCATCTTAGTTCTTTGTTGTCAAACTGTTGCCATATGAATGTGGTGAACATATTTTAGGAACTGATGATTTGGAGAAATCAGCCAAGCAAATGCTCGTCGAAAAGGGTCTTATTTCACCAGGACCAAAGAAACTGGCATCCTGTGTCAACGATAATTTCCCAATCGAAACCCCCAACCAATCGATGTGTGTGCAGGTTATTGATGAGCCACTCCTTGTTGGTCATGGTAAAAAACTTCGAGGAGATAACTTAAGGGGGGAACCTATTCCAGAAGTTGCGGCTTTGGAGCAATCCCGCACTACATAAAAAGAGGATTCCTCGAAATGGCAATGGTAGCAAGCAGCATCCGAAGTGAATTTTCTGTAAGCCCGTTGTTGATTAGTGAGTAATTTATCGTGTAAGAGGAGCCAAAGAAATGTTCGGATTCATTGCAGGCCCTATCATTGTCATATAGACCTCCAGAATGCATTAGTCGTAGCTTCTTCGTGGTTCATTATTATGAAGTAACCTAATACAGTCGTGAATTGTCCGTTATCCGACCGGCCGCAAATAAGCTTATCTGGTCTTAAGTAATGCTTAGGCGGAAGGATACCTGCTATAGTCATGCAGATCGGAGGTGGGAGTAGGTGTTGGAAGGACTCCCATTTCTTGTTATCTGTAGTGTCTACAAAATATTGTACCCGGTGATCAACAATTTCTGGAGAAATCAGCGTCATTGTATGAGATATGAGAGGTCCCCAGTCTTCAACCCATGAATCGAGCCGGAATCGAATTCGGGAGCCGTCACAAATCATCCATTTCATGCCTTGCCTAACGTGATGCCAAGTATCTTTAATACTCCTCCAGATCATCGATCCACCTATTGCATTAAAGAAAAGGGGAAGATTATTAGTATCAAAAATATACTTAGCCGAGAGAATTTGAACCCATAAAGCATTTGGTTTAGAAACCATAGACCACCCTAGCTTTGCAAGTAAGGCATCATTGGTTTCTCTTATTTTACGAATTCTAAGTCCCCCCATCTCTTTTGGTAGACACATTGTTTCCCAATTGACCAAGCTAGTCTTCTTGTTGTCGGGTGTCGCAACCCACAGGAATTGTCACATTATCTTCTTCAAATCGTCACAAAGTTGGCACGGTAGGCGGACCATCTGTATTGTGTAGCTTGGGAGTGCTGCAATGATAGATTGAGTCAACGTGATTCTGCCAACGAGCGATAAAAGATTAGCCGTCCACCCCGAGAGTTGTTGTTGAACCTTATCCAAGATATGCTGGTAGGTTCTTTTACTAACTTGCTCGTGTAAAAGAGGCACTCCTAAGTATCGTCCTAAATTGTTTGTCTGTCTGAAGCCCAAAGCCCAACTTAGATAATAAGGTTGCAGGGTCGGAATGTTCCTAGAGAAAAAACACCATGATTTGTCTTAACTGACCCGTTGACCAAAAGTTGAGCAGAAGATACTTACCATATATCATATTTCTTTCACCTGTTCTATGGAAGCTTCAGCGAACAGAATGAGATCATCTACAAAGAATAAATGAGATATAGGGGGTCCGTCTCTGCTTAATTTAATCGGCTTCCACCTTCCTTTAGAGACTGAATCGTTAATTAAGTGGCTCAGTCTTTCCATACAAAGAATGAAAACATAAGGTGATAATGGGTCGCCTTGTCGAATGCCTCTGGTAGGAGAGAAAGAGTCACTTAGATCCCCATTTCAGTTCACTTGCATAGAAACCGAGGATAGACACTTCATGATCAAATTTGTCAAAGTGTCCGGGATACCAATCTCGATAAGAGTATTTATGATAAAGTCCTAGGACAGTCTATCGTAGACTTTCTCTAAATCCACCTTTATGGCAATAATTCCTTTTTTCTGGATTTTCGTTTCATAGAGTGGATAACTTCTTGGACAATGATGATATTGTTTGTAATATGTCGATCTAGAGTAAAGCTGTATTGAGTCGGCGCGACAGGGACATCTAGATGGGGTTTGAGATGGGTAACAATGATCTTGGTAATGGCTTTGTAAAGCACGGAGTATAACGCTATAGGCCTAAATTAGGTTATCGACATAGGCGCGGGGATCTTTGGTTTAAGCACCATTATGGTACGATTGAGAGCAAAATCCCATACGTCATGTCAAAATATTCTCTAAGTCAGGGTCAGATTGACAGTATGCCATTAAGAATGATAAAATAAGGCGGTAAATCCATCAAATCTAGTCTCTTGTTCGGAGCCATATCAAAAAAAGCATTTTTAATTTCATCTGGGCTAAGAGGATGTTGGAGGTCCGTTATAGCCCAGGGCGAGAGGGTAGGGAAAGAGCCAGGTTGTTGAAATTTTTTTGGAGTATGAGTGTCTTATTTGTAAAGATGCTTAAGAAAATTTTTTGCTATCCGTTTAATGCTCTCCGATTCTGAGCTTATGTTCCCCTGTTCATCTTTGAGAGTAGTAATCCGTGATTTAAGCTATCGGTTCATGGTGATGGTTTGATAATACTTCGTATTTCTATCTCCCTGACTTAGCCATTGACATCTTGAGCATTGGCACCAAAAAAGTTCTTCCTAGTACAGTACTTGTTCCAGCTCGGATCTGAGATATTCCTATAAATCCCATAAGGGATGCGAGTCTAGATCTTCCAGAGTTCTTTGGATCCCTTGCAATCTTGCCATAAGCCATTTTTTTATGAAATATAATCCAGAAAGTGCAAGAGCTCCATTCCTGTAAAGAATTAGAAAGATTGGATAAAGCTCCACTTAAGTCATTCGTATTTGGCTGCCACTTCTGTTCGACAATCTGATCAAAACCTTCATGCGTCAACTAGGCTGCTTGAAATCTGAAAGGTCTCGTGGCGGGATGCAATTTAATATCTACCTGTAGGTTAACCAGTAACGGACGATGATTAGACTTTATAAAGGGGAGGTGATGAATCGAAGTATTTTTAAAGGTGGACTGTCAGGAGTTCGAGTAGATAACTTGATCTAGTCTGGCATTATCTGTCCTTTTCTCCAAGTGAGTTTAAGTCCAAAATATCCTAGATCATGAAGTTGACAATGATGAACACAATCACGAAATTGTTTGTAGACTATAGGTTAAAGTTTGGAGCCTCCTCTTTTATCATTACTGTCAAGTTTGACATTGAAGTCGCCCCCCACGATCTACGGTTTAAAAGTGATCCTAGCAATTTTTTGGAGATAATTCCATAGAAAGTGTTGTAGGGAATAATTAGGACTAGCGTAAATAGTCGTAAAGTCAAAATTATACTGATCTCATATAATATTAATGTGCATGAATTTAGACAATGATATTGGCTTTCCATAATAACTAGATACCTCCGGAGAATCTTGAAAATTCTACCCTGAAAGAATGTTCAAAACCCAAGCTCCGAATAACCTTCCTCGCTCGATCTCCACTGAGTTTTGGCTCGACTAGTACTATGAGAATTGGATTGTGAATCTGAATATAATTCTTCATGATCGGCTTGAAGGCTTTACCTCCAGCCCCTTGGCAATTTTTCCATAAGAGTATTAACATGGAAGTTAACTAAATTCGAAGTAAACACTATGAGTCTTAAGTGTTTACTGTGAGGATATCCATCGCCCTAATAGGGTTAGTCAAGGGGTTCAACTGACTCTTTGTTAATTGAGGGTCGGGAACTAGAGTGGTCTCACTTTTTGGACTCATGTCATTATCTAAATCTAGAGGATGGGCAGGAGGCAGAAATTGAGGAGTAGATGATGATGGCTTGGTGGTGTCCCTGCATACGTACTGAGTTATATTTCCTAATTCCCCGCAACTTTTGTCTTCTTGCATGGCTCCAATTAATGAGTGATCATTAATAATTACACCTACATGTGAGGGGATGGAGATTGTGGTGTGTAGGGTGGAGTTTGGCTGAGGGTGCTTTGACAACGATGTTGTGTGAGTTATGGGAAGTTCTTCAGATGGCTTAGACAGTGACGTCGAATGCATAGGATTTGCTTCTGCAGGCTTAGATGACGACGTCGAAAGGAGTATGGTGTAATGCTTGGGCTGTCTCGTGGGCCCGTTGGAGGTTTGGTACATGGGTGACCTGCATAGGCTCTTTAGTCTTATTCGTTGAGGCCGTAGGTCCACTATAAGCCAGCCTTGCTGAGCCAATATGTCTTGCCTTTGTGTGGGTCTTCGTAGCCAGACATTGGTGGGTGTGCAGCTAAGGAGTCACTGCTGCACCGTGTGCGTTGTCCTCCCTTGGAGTCTCGTTAATGTTATCAGCGCCTACTCTGTCAAAAGATTAAACCTTGAGCCCCTCAACTTCTTGTGTGAAGTTCGGTTCATCCTGTCACTTCCGAGAGTCATTGCTCGGTTTGGTTGCCGTCGTCGTCGGTGCTGTACTTGGACCTATGGTCCATATACCTCCGTCTAAGGGCCGGTGATGCGGAGCCCCCAGATCTAGACATAGAATACCCAAATTAGACTTGAAAGATATAATGATAAAAATAAGTCTAAAGGGACTAAATTGAGAAGTAAAGGCAAGTGTAAGCCTTTGGTAGAAAGTTTGCCCAAAGCGAATTGAATTGTGCACAAGTGTAACTTCCAGTGTACTTCGAATGAAAGATAAGAAAAATGCCCTATGGGACCCTTGGTTAACTTGTAACCAAAAACACCAATAATTAAGTGGACTCCCTACGAAACCCCTAGAAGACGAACTCCTAGAAACGTCGATAACTGGGAACAAAGTTTGAAGGCTTGCAACTCCGTGGAATTCGAAAGTAACAAACTCCAAAAACCAACAAGAGAAGAATCACTCAACTCTCACAATTTGTATCTCACAAATTTTAAAAAGAAAAAAAATACTCAATTTATTCAAAATCATCTAATGCTTAAACAATGAAGCCTAAATGTAACACCCCACTCCCGAGTGACCCGAACCCGATATCGTTGGTGATATCCGAGTCCGTGCCCCGCGAGGG
>JANIHY010000006.1:52688673-52699532 GCA_027479065.1 Erythroxylum brevipes | reverse complement strand
AGAATACATCCCTAACTCTCATTAGTCACTCACATTTACCATCCTACCCTTCCCACTAGAAATGGGATGCTACATAAGCAATAAGTAGACAATATTGGAAGCGATTAATAATTGTAATCCTTTTTTGGGTTGTGCTATCAAATAGATAATTAATATAAAACAAATAATCACAATAACAATAAATGAAATAAAATTATTCTATAACAAAAGAAGACATAAGGATTTACATAAAATTTCAATATAAAAAAATTACGAAATCATTCACAAACAATATCAAATTTTCCACTAATTAACAGGAAATAAATAGGTATAATAAATTGTTCATTCCTACCTTAACTAGAGACAAATATAATCATTAAGGATGAGCCTTACATAACAATTCCAAATAACCATCATCCAAGAGGTAATAAATGCAAAAGTCATATAAAAGAAAAGGTTGAATAGAGATTGCCAACTTAGAGAGCTCAAGATAGGAATTTAATCATTGGATGTGAAAAGGTAAGTCAGCATGTACACCGCGAAAGGAATCAGTGTGTTGATAATCTAGCCTCTGTTGTAGTCCTAGCTAGCCCAGGCATGCATATACTCTAAGAGCCTCCGATCACAGTCATAGAATTCATTCATCGAGACAAGCAAGGAGTTTTGTACCACAGAACACTACGCTAGTTAGTTTGTGTTTTGAAGATTTGGTTTTTTTTCCTTTGTAATTTTTTTTACATTGATTGAAGCTGGAGAAAATTATGCCACACAATTTTCTCTCCATCTTTCTTCACTCTCTAGAATGCTCTCATTCCTCTTTATTACATTCTACAAACAACTAGAAAATTTTCAACCCCTTTATACACACTATTTCATACATATTTTGCTTTTAATGAGGCATATTAAGTGAGTACTTTGAAATCCACATCATGAACATCATATAAGGTTAATCTTATATGATAAAATACATAAAATTTGTCTAAAATAATATATGGACACTTCCTCTAAGTAGGAGGGATATAGAATATAGCTCCCCTTCTCCCCTATTTGGAGGGCTTGACCAAGCTCATTTTCTTTTGGCAAGCAATAAACTTCACTTTTAGCAAGTAATTTGTCAATATATCTGACTTATTGAGGTTAATTTAAATATTCATAACTTTAAATAATTTCTCTTCTATTAGTTTTTGAATCTAGTAGTACTTCCTTTATACATGTTTATTTTAAGGGTCGTAAATAACATTCTTGGCAAGATGGATGGTATTCTAACTATCAAAGCAGAGTAAGAACTTCTTTTGTTTCAAATCCAATTCCTCAAAAAATCTCTCATTTATACTAAATCCTTGCCAACTTTAATGATTGCTATGTACTCTAACTTATTTATTTATAAAATAATACACTTTTGCAACTTCAATTGTCATAATATCACCCACTTATAAATGTCATCAAATACCCAAAAGTAAATTTGATCAAATCAGTATCCCATAACATATAAACATTAATGTAGCCATTTAACAGAGGTAGTTTAAGACCAAAGCACAAACACATTCTATAAGTACCTTTGAGATCCTTAAGAATCTATTTTATTGCTATCCAGAGCGTGTTTCTAGAATTACTTATGAACCTTCTAACAACCCTGATAGTTATGTCTAGCCTATTTTATATTATAACTTACATCAAACTTCCCACAACGAAAGCATAAAACACCTTCTTCATCTATTTCTTTTCTTTATCACTTATAGGACATTAACTAGAACTCAATTTCATGTGACCTATGTGGAGAACTTACATGTTTAGCCTTGTCTATATTAAGTTTTGCAACACCTTCTTAATGTATCTTTCCTGTGATAATAATTTCTTGTTCTTCCTATCATAAAAATCCTACAAGTTTAAAAGTTTCTTTGTAAGGCTAAGATCCTTCACTACAAAGGACTTATTCATTGGACTCTTCAACTTGATGATCTTCTTGGTATCATGACCCATAATCAACGTGTCATCAACATATAGCAAGAGAATAAGGAATCACCTTTGACGTGGTTCTTCAATAATACATAATGATCTATGTATGTCTTGTGGAATTTATAGTCCAACATAAAAGACTTGATGTTCTTATACTATTGTTGACGTGCTTACTTTAAATCATACAAGTTTTTCTTTAAGTAACACACCAACTTCTCACTTCTCTTGACCTTGAAACCTTCAACTTGCTCTATATAAGTTTTATCCTCTAAATCACCATAGAGGAATGTTGTTTTCACACTATTTACTAGACCATTCAAGGTTTCTTTAAAGGTATCTTCTTAAGCTTGATATTGTAGGCCTTATAGTATCCATCAAATGACCCTTTATATTCTCCATCATTATCATCTCTAACCCATTTAATTGTTTGACTTATTTCTCTCTAAACTTTAACCTAAAACTCCTTGGATATTAATAATACCTAGTCTTTAGTTTTTAACACAAAGTTTACAATTTTCTAGAAAAGTCATCAATAAAAGTAACAAACTATGATGTACTAGAAT
The DNA here is from genome assembly GCA_027479065.1 of Erythroxylum brevipes. Taxonomy (NCBI): domain Eukaryota; kingdom Viridiplantae; phylum Streptophyta; class Magnoliopsida; order Malpighiales; family Erythroxylaceae; genus Erythroxylum; species Erythroxylum brevipes. Next base: position 52,697,034 of record JANIHY010000006.1, on the reverse strand, counting down.
GTGATTTAGCATTAATAACACAAACATCAATATGCATAAGATTTAATACATGCTTTCTTCTTAATAGAGGATGAAAAATATGATCCTTGTATTGTTTTCTAACCAAACAATCAATACAAGGTCTTAAAGATTTACCTTGTACATCAGGGAGATATTGTTTCTTACTAAAGACTTGCATCCCTTTTTCATTCATGTGATCAAATCTTTTGTGCCACAACTCACTAAAGGCATTATTAATCAAATTGACATCTCCTCATCATAACTTAGCTTGCATCACATACAAGGATTTCTACTTAATTGCTTAGTCCACTATTGATTTTTTTTTCCATATTCTCTCACTAAATTTACTAGAGAATCCATTTTCATTGACCACAACTACTGAACTCAAATACAATCTAATGTTGAAAACATGTTTGATATCTATCAACACTACTTGCTGACTAATGGATGAATCTAATTACGTTGTACTCAAGTCCACAGTCTTGAATAAGACATCATATCTCCATCCTCGTATTAGCATAATCATCATTAGTGTAGGATGAGAAGTCCTCCCTATGTGAAGTGAGATGATAAATAACAACAACAACAATAACAATACTCAATAGAAATCTCATTAACACGCAGGATCTAGAGAGATCCAATATTATGCAGCCTTGTCTCTAGTTAGTAGAGAGGTTGTTTCCAAATGACAATGATATAAGATACTTAAATCAATCACCTAAGTACAACCATCACAAGTAAGGTTCAAACAACCTTGATCACCAATGAAAAATAATTCTTTACCACTGGTAAAAATTGTTGTCCAATCTTCTAATTGTTGCTTAGATTTTTCACCTTTTTCTTTCTTCTCTTTAGCCAAAATATTTTTTCTCTTTCTATAATATTTTTAAATATGACCTAGCTTGCCACAATAGTGGTAGATGATCTTACTTTTTTAGATTTTGATGTCCCTTTGGACTTGTTTTTGTTGTGGGGATTTAAACTCTGACTTCTAACCTTGTTAGATTCTTAGGAAATATTAGCCTCTAACTGGTAGGAGGTAGTCATCTATTTTCTTCTAGTCTATTCATTTAGTAGATTAGCTTTGACAATCTTCATTGTTAACTTGTCCTCTATACTGGAATTGTTAGGTGACATAATAAGAGTGCCCTAACTTTCCAGTAATAAGCAAAGTAATAGCAAAGCTTGTAACTTATCATCAAGAGACATTTTCATAGTAGACAACTGACTATTTAAGCTTTGAAAATCATTCAAATGTACTATTATTTTATATTCTAACTGTATTCATTAATGATGCTTTGATTAATACATTTTTTCTTTCAAATATGATCTTGAATTTTGCCCCTTCTGGTTTAAAATTTTTTGACCACTTTCTAAACTTTTTTATATAAAATGGGCTCATATTAAATCTTTTATATAAATGGTATATTTCATTTTGGTTTTTCACATAGAGTAATTTTCAGAATTAAGATAGATCACTTTGTACACACCTCTCTTGTCTTCTATCTTAACCAACATGTCAAATTGCGATAGTTGTAAAACCTGACTATACTACCAATAAATTGTAGAAAAAGATCAGAACATATACAAGCAACAAGTAAAAGTTAGTGGAAGCAACGAATAACTATAATCTTTTTCCATGTTATATTGTCAAATAGACAATTAATACCAACCAAAAATCACAATAGAAATAATTAAAATAAAATCAGTCCACAATTCAAAGGGATGGAAAGATTTATTTGAAAAACTCAATGTGAGATAAAACATTTCAAGACTACTCACAAATGGTACAAAAACTTTTGCTAGTCAACAAAAAATAAGTAGATACAATAAAATGTTCTTCCTTACCTTAGTTAGAGACAAGTACAATTATCTAAGATAAAACTTTACATAACATTTTTGAACAACCATCACCTAAGGGATGACAAATTCAAAGTTCATATACAAACGAAGGTTAGACAGAGATGCTGAATTAGAGACATCAAAATAAGAATTTGACCATTGAATGTGTAGAGTTATGTGCTAAGAACATCATACTAAAATTTCATATTGATCGGAAGTCGTTTGATTATCATTCAAAGTTGGAGAAAATTCTACTACATAATTTTCTAACCTTCTTTCCTTCACTCTCTAGAATGCTCTCTTCCTTCCTTTTCTGTCATCCCCATTTATATATTTTCTAGGAGTAATGTAGATGTTTCAAAACCTACACAATATAAATATCACATAGGATTAATCTCACAAAGTAAAATAAATGAAATTAGTCCAAAATAATACATGATCTCTTCCTGTAAAATTCCTCCATACTAAGATGGATACACAGCACAATTTACATTGGCAGCAAACGAATATATGAGCTACCTCATTACTAACATACATCTGTATGATAGGTTACTGTCAAGTTGAACTTTTAGTTCACTACCCTTTTGAGTCTTCTTTTCTATTTTTAAAACTCGTCGCCTTAATTATCTAACAGTTTTGTATCGATATGTAGAAGCATGTTCCAGTGACTGAAGATGAAAGTTATCATATGTAGATATGATAAGGAAAAGGAAATGCTTGCATCACCATCCCAGCGTCTATGTATGTCCCAATAAATTAAGGAAAAGGGCTGAAACTTATCATCTAATCTAATGTGGACTTAACCTTCTCCTATCTAAACAAGGGCGATGAAGAATCCTCCATCACCACTTCTAACAATTTTCTGCTAACATTCTAACAGAAACATAGTTAATGACAATAGATACTGTAATAAAAGCTTACACAACAACTTCCTTAGGTTAGAAACCAAACAACATTATTTACAATTGAAGTCCCAAGACTTATTTAAAGAGTTCGAGCAATGACGAAGATGAAAGATCCACCACCAGTTGGAAGTTTCTTAGGAAAAGCAACAGAAACAGCAGCTGGCTTAGTAGGTAGTTTTGGACTCTTAGTTCTATAGTAACTTGTACGAACGGCAACGAAGACACGAACTTGTCATATTAAAAGTCGGGCTGGGGGTGAACTTTTATGTAGGTTAAGGGATTCTCCACATCCCGCAGACCAGCATGGTTGACGAATTCCATGGGTGAATGATACATGCCATGGCAAAGGCAAATTAAGCACACCTGATTTTGAGTGTATTTGTACAGAAACCCCGAAACCTTACTTCGATTTGGAGCAGGTCCATGCACGACCACGGTTGGCATCAACTTCATCATCTCCATGCCACTGCCTTCAAAACCATTGTTCGAGAGCTTGAGTTTCTTGGCAGCTGGTTCTTCAGGTAAAATTTCCGAGAGAGCAACTGGTTTTCCATTGTAACTAGTTTCAGCAGCAACCACCGATTTTCCATTTCCACTAATTTCAGCAGCAACAACTGATTTTCCATTTCCACTAGTTTCAGCAGCAACAGCTGATTTTCCATTTCCACTTGCCATTGCAGAAGCAACTGATTTTCCATTTGCACTTATCACTGCAGTGACAACCAACTTCCTGTTTCCACTAGTGTTTTCAGCGACAACTGAATTTCCATTTCCACTGGTCAGTGGAGCAACAAGTTTACCGTTTCCAATAGTCTCTAGAGCAATCTTGTTTTCTTCCTTGATTGGCTTTGGCAATGGCTTTGAACTCTTAGCTCCCTTCTTTGCAACGTTAGAACCCTTCTCATCAGGGCATGAAATTCGCATACCTGCATAGAAATACAAAGCAATTTGAAAGACCAAATTAATCTTGAAAAAAAAAAAGGAATCTGACTAGAGGAGGGGAAAAAAAAAGGGGGGGTAAGCACGGGCCGGGTTAGACAACATCTGGAATTTCAGAAACCAAATCTTTTAATACATGCTTTGTACTATATGAGTTGTGCTGATGCTCAGAAAAATCTGCCCATATAATTACGATCAAATAACATATCTAGCTTATTACTATAGGGCTACGAGTACTTCAACAATAACAAAAACATTTACGGATGAAAAACAGACGTACAAGCGGTTATACTGTAACTCTTGAGTTACCTTGAATCTTAATCAGAATTGCATGATTACTTGAGATTTTTAAGCTTTAATCCAGTTAAGCCATGTGAATTTTCTATAAAACGTGAGCAAGAGGTCATGTATAAGGGGTATACTTCTAAACAAAGATCTTTATTTGTCATTATTATCTATGTAAGACAGATGAAAAGAAAATGCAGGAATGAAAGATAGTGGAGGTGAAAAGGTAGGCTAGGCAAAACAGAAACGTTAACTTAAAATGTTGGCTGCAAGAGAAAGCCTACAAAGTGCTTAAAATGCTTTGAAAATGTAGATAAAAGAGACATATATATTCATAACCTGCAATTTAATTCAAACGTGTACTCAATTTCAAAAAGAGTCTAAAATTGATAATCTACGAGATAAATTAAAGAGAACATATACTAAAGTATTAAAAAATTTCTTCTTAGATTTAGATTATTTTTATTTTTTATCATTATTAGTATCGACGACTAGCCAATATTCTTTTTCCTTTTTTTGTGGGTATGCAATTAGATTAAGATCTATTGCTAGTTAAAATTTAGTTATTTTATTTGCTGATACACACGATTAAATTCAAATTCGTTATTAAATTTGACCCTTCGCTAATAAATTCAAGATCATATGAGATTAATTTATAGATTTTGGTGGGAGATAAAGTCTCCTATGCTTGTGGAACTCAATTAAATTCCCTTAGCATAGCCTATTTTCTTCATGTAATTGTTTCTAATCCACGAACTAAATTATTTCAAGAAACCATAGAACTAGATTAATTTGTCTATCATTTCTTTAGTAAATTAATGATGACTATATTTTTTTACAAAATCCTTAATTAGTTTTTAACGGAACTTAAACTGCCAAATGTTCAAATCTAATATTAATATAATGCCACTAAGAAGTAAAATATTCATTAAAGTAAAGAATATATAATAATTACCTACGAGAAAACAACAAATGCACCTATTTCTATAATAGAAAAGGAAGGTTGCTAACATATATGTCAAATGTTTCCAAACCTAAAGAGTTCGATTAATGATAGTATCCACAAAAGCACGACTTTAAGCATGCAAGTAAATAATCAAAGGCATCCAGATTTACTAGAATGAACATCAAATACATAGAGAATAGAAAGGAAAAATACCCTTAAACTTTCTATTTGCTGCGTAGAAGTTCCTTCTGGTGATCCTCAGAATAGCTCGATAGAAGGCCTGTGATTTGGAAACTGATGCTAGAGCCCACGGTGGACATTTGCCTGGCCTTGACTGCAGTGCGGCCAGCCTATTATTAGCTGATGACCATGGCCTTGGCGGCCTTCCAGCCCGAGCATTGACAGCAGTTGCTGACGAAGAGGTCCGCCGCCTTGGCAATGAAAATGGTGCATTGGCCGCAGCTGGCTCTGTGTTTCCTACTGGTGGTGTCTTCTTTTTCCCGGTGACTGGTGTCTCGGCCACTGGTGGTGACGAAGGAGGAGCCATTGATGAAGATAATGAGTTCAGTACAACTGGTGCCATATTTCCCAGAAGGTGGAGTTTGTCTTCTCCACGCGGTGAAGAAGAACACGAACGCAGCCTGTTCCTCCTCCGAGAGCCACTGTTGGCCTTCTTCATGAGAAACTTCTTTGTAGCCTCAATTCTTCTTCTGGTCATGGCCGATAATAAGGCCGTCCTTTCTTCAGGCTCTGCTGCAGGCAATGAAGAAAATCTTGGAAAAGAAAGGAAGGGATGTATCCAAACCATGATGATGGTCAAAGACAGTCTTACCTCTTGAGGTTTTCGACGTTACAGGTGTGCGACTCACGGAAGACGAACTCCTGGTAAGAGGAGTGGTTTGAGTGGAGTTGCTATATGCGGCGTAAATGCCACTCAGAGAGAGAGTAAGGTTGATGTCATCAGCTGGTTGGCCATGTTGGTCCTTCTTGTCAGAAGCGGAAGCAGCAACAGCAGCAGCAGAAGAAGAAGAAGAAAAAGAAGCTGATGACCCGAGTCCAAGCTGCAACGTGACATTGGAGTTGTCGTTGTTCTCTTGCATGTCGGGGAATCCAACCGGATTAACCATCTGTTTCTTGCCACCTCCAGCCACGTCTTCTGATAAACAAAGAGATCAAGAAGACAAAGTATTATACGACCAGGAACTTAATGTCATTGAATCGAAACAAAGAACGGTGCAATTGTTAGCAACATGCAACAAAACCATATACATAGATCCAAACAAAATACATAAAAAGGAAACCGTACATCAAACAAGTTGAAAGAAGCGCAAAAAAAAAAGGAGAGGGAAAGCTGGAACAACGTAGAAAAAAAAGTGCAAGGAGACCGACCCAGAAAGGATTTGAAGATAGCAAAGAGAAGAAGAGAGTAATGGAAGTGAGTGAAAAGACTGAGGGAGGGGCGTGCGTTATCTAGATATAGGAGTGCAGCTGAAAAAGCCACGTGGAAAACAGTCTGGCTAGCAAGCAGATGCGAAGTCGATAGCTGGTCAATTTCAGTTTCACTTCCTTTCTCTGGCACGAACACGAACACATGATACACTCTCTACATGTCATCTTCTTTTTTATTTGTCTCCATTTTTTTTTTCTCTTTTTAACCTATTTAGGGAAAGCAAATCTTTTCTTTGATAGCCAAACAAGTATTATTATTAAGTTTTATCATTACTTACTTACATGACAAAAGTTAAGGTGTTTAGCTATTTATCTTTTGTTATGGTGGGGTAAAATAGGAGCATTACGTTGACATACGGGTTTTGGCTATTTCCAGTTGTAACTGTTGTATGCCATTGAGTCGTTGGCTGCTTTAGCAAAAGCATTGTCTTTAGGGTGGGGTCCTGAAGGACACCTGTAAGCAGCAGAAGGAAATGAGACTCGGATTCATTCTCTGATGAGGTTCGGAGGGGATGTTTTGGTATCTGGGGTTAGGTTGAGCGAGCGAGCAAGCGAGTCACATAAAAAGTACTCCTTCTTGGAAAAAACACAAAACCTGAATTGGATTAGCTATAATTAACAATTCAGTCCCTCTGTCTCAGTGTTTTGCTATTTTCCATTTGTCATCCCTTATTAAACCCCAGGGGAAGAAGGCCCTTTTTCTTTAGTGAGTTTCTACTTACACCGCGAAGTGTGAGATTCGTTTTTAGAAGGAGCATCTTCATTGAGTTGCGGCGACGAATTGCACCTGTTGGGCTAATAAGATAAGATTTTTGACGGTGGGGTCGGACGTCGGAGAAGTCAAAGTGTGGGGCCCACTCAGACACGGAACCCCACGAGCACAGCTTTCATATATATAGCTGACACGGCGAGCAGACAGATGCGCCACGTCAAAGCCTTGGGATTTTTTAGGGGTTCTTACGCGTCAAACTCTAACAACATCCCCTTTGCAAGGCATGATCGCCCCTCCACCTGTCGGAATATCTCTCTAGTCTCTACTCTGCACCCCCAGGGCACTACAACTCAATTTGTCACGTGGGAATTTAGGGTTCTTAATCGTAAGCAGCAAGCAAAGACACACACTTATTCGAGTGCTAGAAGAATGTCAACTCAATTGCTGCAATTCGTTACTTTTCCAATTTGTTTCTTATGAAATAAAATAGTAGATTTTGGTGGATAACAAATTTACCGACTGCACGGGAACTTATAAGGTAATAGTACATCAAATGGATACGGAAACTTTATTAAAAACCAATAATTACTTTTAATTCAAGGTGGTTTGAGAAGGACCCAACTCAAGGTGAGGTTGTGGGTGCGAGATCTTGTTCGACCGTTGCCCCCTCAATTAAGTATTGTGCCCTTTGGTCTGCCAGGGTAGAGTTGCGACTCGAACCCCTGATCAAAGGGTTCTGTTGGCCTCAAGGGTCATGTCTCTTTCTGGTTTGGGTGGGCCCGCATCTAGAGGTTTTGTCCCGTTTGGTCACAGCCACATCCCGTAGGGGGCGCTGTAAATCCCGTGGGGGCAGCGGGAGTCGAACCTGTGACCTCGGGGTTTTGTTGGGTGCATGACCCACGTCTCACACCACTGAGCCAATATAATCAATAAAGAGATTTTCAGATTTCTTGGCAAGAAGGAATTTCATTAAATTCGACAAAGTAGAGAGTCTTATCGCTATCGTCTGGCCAGGTCGCTAAGACAAGATCCTTGAGACCATAGCTCGGCCTCGCCTAACAGATCGACCGGGTTGCCGAGACAAGATCCTCGGAATCATCGATCGACTTCGACATCGCTCGATCGGATCGCCAAGACTAGATCCTTGGGACCATCTGTTGGGCCCCAAATTTTTGTTTTTCGTTTTTCTTGAAGTTGTTAAGTATAAATTAATTTGATTTATGCTTTATGGTCTAGTTTGATTTTATTGAAAATATTCATGGAAAATGTTGGATTTAATTGAG
>JANIHY010000006.1:52541151-52553891 GCA_027479065.1 Erythroxylum brevipes | reverse complement strand
GATCTATCATCATCATCATCATCATCATCATCATCATCATCATCATCATCATCATCATCATCATCATCATGATACATCCAAATATAAAATATAATTGTAATTAGGCATAAATTGACTTGCAAAAATTAATTAACATATAACTTTGTTTATTTAAGAGGGTATAATTAATTTGTCACTTCCACATATTTAGCTAAAGATGAAAAAGCTACTTAAAACACTACTCAATAGCAACTTCTCTAAAATCAGCGTTTTGGTACCAATCAACTAACTGTTGATGTTCTTACCAAACAAACTTTCAGCTGTTTGAAATAGTCAAATCACTGAAAAACATGAATCATCTAATTTTTTAGCTGATTCGATATTCTCCAAACGCAGCCGAAGGGAAGGTTTTAAAATCTAATTGTGACGGGCTTCCTGGAATTGGGCCTTCGTGCGATCAAGATGATTTAATTTTCTTTATCTTTTGTAGGATTATATTGAGAAGATCTATTGTGTTTTTCTGAGTGGCCAACCATGTCGTGCCACATGGAATCCAACCCACCAACACCCAATCCCTGGTCCTTCAATTTTTGTTGGATGAGATTGAAACGAAGAGAGACATGGAACCAACACCAGAAGTGGACCATTCACATATTCTGGCTCCGAGTCCAAGAGAATGAAGGCGGTAGCAGACAGTTCATTTTCACTTCTGATGGTCAAGTCCATGGCTACCCAGAAGCCATTACCATCAACTCCCAAAACTATTAGCTCTAGAAAGGTTTGGTGTACGATACTTGGTATTTAGTATCCAATCCATGCCTCTACAGTATGTTCTCTTTTCTTACGTGCGCAGTTGAGGATTTCTTCCTTTGTATGCTGTTGAGTAAATGTTTCTGAAGCATAAATGAAAGGATTTCTTCCTTTATATGCTGTTCATGAAGACTTTGAATTGCATGAAACGGATCCTGGTTTTTTTATACATATATAAAAAAAGCAAGATTGGCGTGAGAAACAAGTTCTGAAATGCTTATAAACTTTGAATGTCATTTATAAACAAGTATTGTTTGTCGGATATTGCAGAACTCAACTGTCTTTCCTCCTGGAGAGCAGCCAAGGAGCAGTCCCTTGGTGACCTCACCTCCAATTAAGCTACTAACAAGGGTGGAGCAGCTGAAGCTGCTAACCAAAGCTGAGAAAGCTGGGCTCCTTTCTGCAGCAGAGAATTTTGGTCTCTCTCTCTCAAGCATAGAGAAACTAGGCCTCCTGTCAAAGGCTGAGGAATTGGGTGTCTTATCCGCCGCGACGGACCCTGGAACTCCGGGGGCGCTGTTGAGCCTGAGCTTGGGACTCCTACTGCTGGGTCCTTCTTGTGTGTATCTTGTCCCTGAGGATTACCCCTGGCAGGTTGCCCTGCAGCTTCTTGTTACTCCGCTTTGCTTGGTGGCTGGATCTGCAGCTTTTGCCGCCTCAAACTTCGTATCCAACTTGCAGAAAAAGTGATTCAATGTAATAGGACAATTCCAATGCAGCTAAAAGCCATATCAAATTCATCCCGTTACACTTTGACCATCATATATACTTATTCCCTTTCCATATTGCCGGTCTTTTCGATCAAGTACCAACCAATATTCTATTCGCCTTGGATATTCATGTCTTCTGAGTCACTCTTACCAACTTGAAGCTAATCATGAGCATTTACAAAATTATGCAAGTATCTCGCCCTTAAAATTGTTCGGGTTTTGTTGCAAGCAATTGGGTCCAGTTCAGTTATACATGGGTTCAACTTCCATACAAGCCACCAGATTTATGTATGTATACGTGTACGAATGCCAGACAGAGCTTCAAAAATTACAAGACCTTCATGAATACTTACACACATTGTGCCAAGAAAACATCTCACGTATTATAAGCTTTTATGAAAGTCCAGGACATAAGCCAAAAAAATGTCTCGCGAGAGAGACCTTCATGAATAATTTACACAGATTGTGCCAAGAAAACATCTCATGTATTATAAGCTTTTATGAAAGTCCAGGACATAAGCCACAAAAATGACTCGCAACAACAATTTTATAACCAGATAGAAGCTAAAATATGAGCGTCTGAATCTCTACAGCCTTGATGCCCTCTTTTCTACTGTCAAAAATCATCTATCTAATTTCAGTTGCCCGTAGTCAAGGAGGAACAGAACTACCTTTTGCCCCACCATTACGCCCTCCCCTTTTGTTTCCATCCTGACCAGCTCGCTGATAATCTTCTCCACCTCGACCAGCTGAACCCCTGGCTCGCCCTGATAACTCAGCCTGATTTCTGAATTCGTTCCTGCCATATCCTCTACCAATGCCTGAGCTTCGTCGACTTTTGAAACTGTCACTCCAGAACCCACTTCTCCCTGAAGCGTACCTTCCTCTGCCATCGCCGCTAACTGCAGAAGCCACTAGCATCTTGACTTACTAATGCGAGGGATGCATAAACTTGGAATAGCTAGTGCCTTCAAACACGTAACTCAAATAGAGAGCAATTTAAATTGTCAAGTTTTACAGGACAAACTTGACTTACCTCGTGTATTGGTTCTCTTTACCTCAACAACAACTGGATGATCTCCAAAACTGATTGGTGAAGCCTGGAATTCAGTTTAAAATAACCAAATTAGTTATGTACATAACCAAGTACCTGCTAGAAAAGTTCATACACAATGCATACCTAAGACCCAAGTAGTACTAAACTGCAAATAAACAGAATGAGTATCTAGGAATAGAAGAGCAAAGCATAATGATATAGAGACCACAACTGTGCATAATGATATTGAGACCACAAGTGCTGTTGTGTGCTGCAATTGCCTATTCGAACATATGTACGGCTGAGAGATATCAAGTATAAAGATGTATAAAATACAGGATTTCCAGTTATGTAGGAAATGGAGGGAGAGACAGCAATTCATGCATCCATATGCTAGCATATTGGCAGTGCTATTGCATAGTCAACTTCTCTATACCTGTCCAATTGTGAAGACAAATTTCCTGATACCAAAACCACTAATATGTTCCATCAATTTGAATGCAGATTAGTAGCCATGTATTATTAGATATACATTGTAAGCGGGAGATCAGGTTCAAGAATAAATATGAACAGGAGAAGAGAATAAGTCACATGTTATCAACTAGATAAGAACGGATCATGTTGAAGTCAAGGACAACCTAAATAGGTAGGAAGGTTTTTGGATCACAATGCTTTGGCATGAGATGATTCACTGGCAAAGAAAGGTATTCCAAGCATCTATGGACATGTTCATAATCAAAGTCTGATCACAAATAAGCTAAAGTATTACCAAGGAAGAGCCATGAAAAACAAACAATGCTCTAAATCAAACAAGTGAAATATCTGAAATTTGAAGAAAAGAAATCAAAGCCACTACAATTAGAGAAGTCCCTGGACAAATAACAGCATAGTGATCTAACTTCTCCACTAGCCCAAATGTGGCTTCACTTTGTTTGAATGTAAAATGCTAAACTTGATGCACAAAGATGCATATGGACCCTAACTGGAATCAGAAAAGATTGGATAGGCATCATAGTAGAAGAGCTTAAGATACTAAAGAATACATGAATAACGAAAGGTTAAAACAGACAATAAGGTAAACCAAATTAAAAGTCCATGGATAATGAGGTTTAAACATACAATTATTCAGACCAACTAGTGGCTTATCATAATTGGGACATGTGAGCTAACTAGGCCTTGTTAGTCAGCACCTTATGCTCCCAATCGATTGGCTTTTGTTAGGAATCAGAAACACTTCATAGTTAGTTTTGAGAATACTATATAGTATTTTAAGAATTCAAATACATTCTAAAAGAGATTTTGCAGATCAAACTACATGCTGGAACTCTCAATTCTCATGCAATAAAAATTGAGGAAAAAGGCTACATTAATTAATTTCCTTTCTTTGTGACAACAGATGGAAAAGCCTATCTGTTCTCTTTCTCTATCATGGAGCCAAGCCCGGGATTGCTCATTTATAGGAAATGTATGAAATTTCGAAAGGCAAGAAGAGACCCACAGACACAGGAACTTCAGTGCTCAAGGGAACTGGCTGAGGAAGCTCAATAGCTGTTATCTAAAAGGTAGCAAATCTTTTTGTTTGACGTAAAATTGTGCCCTTGGTCCACAAACATAAAGTGTATTGGAAAACCCTCAATTAGTATAATCTTCAATTTCAATATCAGCCATAGTCAAGTTCTTATTAAGTGTAAACAAATGATTAAAAATAGTAAATAGAGAATATATTTTCAATTTCCCAAAGGCAAGAAAATAATAACACTATTGCTGTTCTCTTCTTCTTTCGAGATTTTTTTCCTTTGTCTCTAAATCAGCCTTTCATCACTGATTTATTTCATTCAAACAGTCAGCCTTCATCGCTGATTAATTTCGTTAAGTAGTTGACTGCACATAGAAGTGAAGGAAAATGACAGAAAACAAGGAGAGTGGATCAATCATTGTGGCTTCATCAAATGAAGGAATCAAGACTCAATCTTCAGTGGATTTGTCGATCATTCAAACTGCTTACAAATTGGATGTAAAAAATTATCTCAAGTGGTCACAACTTGCTCAAACTATTTTGAAAGGTAAGGAAAAGATTAGTCATTTGTTAGAAACTAGACCAAGGCCAGAAGACCCAAGTTTTGAAGCATGGGATGAGGACTCATTGATCATGGCATGGCTTTCGAATTCAATGATGCCTGAACTAAGCGATACGGTAATGTTCATGGCTACAGCCAAAGACATTTGGGATGCGATTTAGCTGACATACTCAAACGCTAAGGATGCAGCCCAAGTGTATGAAGTGAAAGTCAAGACTATTGTTTCTAAACAAGAGAACAAATCCGTGACAGAATATGCCAACCAGTTGAAGTCGTTATGGCAAGAACTTGATCATTATCGAGTAAATTCAGGCCAAGTGTCCTAATGATGCCACTATACTAAAAGAGTTCATTGAACAGGATAGAGTCTATGACTTCCTTGTGGGATTGAATTCCGATTTGATCAAATAAGGATCCAAATACTCAGAAAGCATGGAACTGAGGTAGTGGCTAACATTCGCAGCGAAGAAAGTAGGAGAAATTTAATGCTTAATTATCAACCTTCTGATGGTTCGGCTATGGTAATTAGGAAAAAGATTTGATGCAGAGACTAGAAAGGGGGTTCAATCTAAGCCTCAAAACCGTGATGACCTAAGCCACGTCATACGAAGGAGCAGTACTGGAAGTTGCATGGAAAGCCTCCTAGCCATGAGTGGGGACAGAAAGGATATCCACCGAGAGATAATGGACAAGCACAGGTTGCTACAAGTACATCTCAACAGGAAGACAAGCAAGACTTAAAAGGCTTCGATCAAGATGAAGTGGAAAAGATGAGAGCATTCGTTAGCAACACAGAGAAACCTGCAAGTACACGTACCTTTGCACATTCAAGTATGTGCTCCTTTTCATTTGGATTAAATGTCTCAGATAACGTTTTTCAGCAATCTTGGATTATGGATTCAGGAGCCACAGACCACATGACTCGTTCATCCGAACACTTTACCACCTATTCCCCGTACCCAAGTAATAAGAAAATAGCCACAGCAAATGGATCCTTAGCAACTGTAGCTGGCATAGGAGATGTCAAACTAAATCCATGCATAACATTGAAAAATGTTCTCCATGTCCCTAAGCTGTCCACAAATTTAATATCTATAAAGAAACTCACACTAGATTTACTTTGTAATGTTACATTTCATTCAAGCCATCGTTTATTTCAGGAGAAGGATTCGGGGAAGATGATTGCTAGACAACGGGATGGTCTCTACTACCTTGAGGAAGCAAACGGGTCAAACATATCCAAGAGCAAATCACCCTATTCATTTATGTCTGAGCCAATGTTGTCAAATAAAGAAAAAATCTTCTTATATCATAGTAAGTTAGGTCATCCATCGTTTAGAATTATTAAATCTTTGTTTCCAACTTTGTTTACAAAGCTAGATTTGAGAGTCTTCATTTTGAGGAGTGTGAACTTGCTAAACTCAACCGTATACCTTTTCCTATCAGCAATAAAAGAAGCATTTGTCCCTTTCATCTTATTCATACTAATATTTGGGGTCTCTCAACTGTTTTAAAGTGTCAGGGGCAAGGTGGTTTGTGACTTTTATTGATGACTGCACTAGAGTTACCTGGGTTTTCTTGCTCAAACACAAGTTTGAAGTTAGTTATGTACTTCCTCATTTTGTCTCTGTGGTTAAAAAAACTAGTTTGGTGTAAACATCAAGAAACTTAGATCAGACAATGCCACAGACTACTTCAACCAAACTCTTACTATCTATTGTCAAAAAGAAGAGATACTTCATGAGTCTTCCTATGTCAAAACACCCCAAGAAAATGGTGTGGCCGAAAGGAAAAATTGACACCTTTTAGACCAAACACAAGCATTGTTATTTCAGAAAAATGTATCAAAATATTTTTTGGGGGAAGTAGTTCTAACAGCCAGTCATCTCATTAACAGACTACCCTCTAGAATCCGAGGATTCAAAAATCCTATGGGGATACTCTCTTCATTCTACCCAAATATATCCATTATAAACAATCTTATACCTCGCATTTCTGGGTGTGTGTCCTTTGTTCAAATTCACAGCGAAGACCGTGTGTGTCCTTTGTTCAAATTCACAGCGAAGACCATGGGAACTTGGATCCTAGAGCACTGAAGTGCATCTTTGTAGGGTATTCATCAACTCAAAAAGGATATAAGTGCTATCATCCTCCTCCTAAGAAATTTCATGTGTCCCAAGATGTAACCTTCAATGAACAAGAAGCCTATTTCGTCCAACCTTATATTCAGGGGGAGAATCTCAAGGAAGAAAAGGAGTTCATTCTTGGATTGTCTGAATATGATCCCTTACTTCTATCTAAATCCAGTCAAATGCCTTCAGCTCAACCAAAACCAAAATCTCCTAAACCTGAACCCGAACCCATTTTTGAACCTAAATTTGCTTCTGGAGATGTGCGATTTGGTAAAAACCTGGTGTACTCAAGGCAAAAAGAGGTCAATCCGCATATACAAGAATCTGATCCAGATTCCCCAAATGAGGTAACAATTTATGATTTCCCTACTTTGCAAACTGAAACTGAAGTACAAATTAGTGAGGAAGATCAGGACCAACCTATTGCGATTAGGAAAGGAACCAAAACATGCACCAAAAGACCGTTATACCCACTCTCACACTACATGTCCTTTCAAAACTTCTCACCAACATTTAAAGCCTTTCTTGTAAACCTCAATACCACAACCATTCCTACAACCTTATCTGAGGCATTGTCTAATGAAAAATGGAAACAAGCCATGGATATGGAGATGGAGGCACTAAGAAAGAATAAAACCTAGAGTTTGGTGAAATTGCCGGCTGACAAAAGGCCGGTGAGCTACAAATGGGTGTATAAGATGAAATATAGGGCTGATGAGTCGATTGAAAGGTACAAGGCAAGATTGGTAGCCAAAGGATACCCTCAAACTTATGGGATTGATTATCTAGAGACGTTTGCTCTTGCGGCTAAGATGAATACAGTTAGAGTAATTTTATCTCTAGCTGCAAATCATAGTTGGGAACTACAACAATTTGACGTAAAGAATACATTTCTGTATAGGGATCTAGCGGAGGAGATTTACATAGAAGTCCCACCAGGATATGAAACAAAGGTGACCACCAATACTGTATGTAAGCTAAATAAAGCCTTGTATGGATTGAAAAAACCCCCTCAGGCCTGGTTTGGCAGATTTGCAAGGGTCATGTTATCTATGGGATATAAGCAAAGTCAAGGAGATCACATATTGTTCATTAAACATTCAGCCATAAGGAAAGTAACAGTATTACTAGTCTATGTGGATAACATCATCCTAACAGGAGATGATGAGATAGAGTAGCGAATCTTGAGTAATTGTTTAGCTAAGAAGTTTGAGAATAAGACTTTGGGAAGGTTAAAGTATTTTTTGGGAATTGAGGTAGCACACTCCAAAAAAGGAATTTTTATATCCCAACAGAAGTATGTTACTGATTTACTCAAGAAAACAAGTAAAGTTGCATGCAAACCCGCAAATACACCCATGGAGCCGAACCTTAAGATGGGAAAAGTAGATGGAGATGTTCCAGGCAATAGGGAAATGTATCAACGACTTGTAGGACAACTCATCTATTTGGCTCATATCAGACCTGATATAGCCTATGTTGTTAAGCATGGTAAGTCAGTTTATGCATGGTCCTAAAGAAGTCTAATTGCAAGTAACACATAGAATTTTGCAATACCTTAAGGGAATGCCAGGAAGAGGGATTTTGTTTAAAAGAAATGGAGGTATGACACTTGAAGCATATACTAACGCTGACTATGCAGGATCAGTACTTGATAGAAGATCTAAATCAAGGTATTGCGTCTTTCTTGGAGGGAATCTGTTCACATGGAGAAGTAAGAAACAAGGGGTAATAGCACGCTCTAGTGCAGAGATAGAATTCCGTGCTATGGCACAAGGTATATGTGGATTGCTTTGGCTGAAAATCATTCTAGAAGACTTAAAGATTAAGTGGGATGGTCCTATTCACCAGCTTGAGGGGGAGTGCGAGAATTTGCAATAATAGATATAGATACTGTTTTAGATAAATATCGTGTATAGGATATGCATTGTTAGGATACCAAAGATAAGGGATTTTAAGATAAAGTCAGCTTCCTGGTTTAGTGGGATTAGGAGATTAATTTCCTAATTTGTTTTGTACTCTTTGTATATATATATATATCCCATTAAGTGTCAATAAAGGATAACTTAAACCCTAAATTCTGATAGTTATCAATCACAAATTAAACCAAGTAATATAGACATTGAATGTCTAAGTGTGTACAATTCAAAATATCTAACTAGTGGCAGAGTTTTACATACACATTCACATATAAATTCAACGCCATTGTCCAGGAGTTCTCTTTTTTAGGGTCCACATGATGTGGTCAAATAAAGCAAGCTTTCCTTCAGTTTGAGATGACTAATAGACCAAAAAAATGGAACTTTTATGTTGATCTTAAATGGGAATAACGTAGCAACAACATGATTGGAGTTTCTTTCTTTTTTTTTCCTTTTTACCCATTCCAAGAATTAGATTCCAAATTCATATTCAATGATTCTCTACAAATAATAAAGCTAGAGCTCAATTAATTTACTTTGAAAGTTTCAGTTTCCCAGGTATACAGGAGCAAGATTGCATTTCCAACAATAATATAGAACTCCATTAAGGCAATTGGTTGATGAATCCAAGTACCAATCAACAAGAAGAGGCAGTTCTCTTAGCTATAGAACAATGAGAATGTTAAAACTAGACATGAACAAAACAAGCATCAACAAGTGTATTTTAAGAGCATGGGGTAGTACCTCAAGTGCACTATGCATGGAACTCAATGATGCGAATTCAACAAACCCAAAACAGTATCCTTGCTGCAGATAACAAGAAATTTAAATAAGTTCAAATAAGTAAACAATTAGGTGAAGTGAAAAACACAATGATATGCATATTGGACCTTACTACTTCTGACTTGGATACCGTCATGCTTAATTGGCCCAAATTTCTTAAATGTCTCATCAAGTTGTGCTGTCGTTGCATTGTAGGGCAAATTGCGTACATATATGGAGTATCCTTCAGCTGTAACAAGCATAATTTGCCCAAAATGGGAATAAGAACATCATACATTCTGCTTACATTCTTTTCCATTCCTTGTCATAAAAACACCCAAAACATGATTCTGTATAAGAGAATATTTCAGCACCACCTAGTACCAAACCCTTGGTAGGGATGGTAGAACTAAGACATAACCTTAAGGATAACAAGGAAAAACATATTTGCATCACAAAATCAACATCATCCAAGACTGGAAGCAAGGTACAATATGTGACAGACATTGAAAATCCAGTCGAATTTCATCAGTGTTCAATAATCTATCACTTGTCAAGAAAATGCACCTTCTTCAGGAATGTCACCACTTTCAGTTGCATTACCACTGGCTGGAGCCAAAGCCTCTGTTTCAGAAGTAGCTTTTGTGGAGTTCAATAATTGCTGCTCAGGGTTTGCAGGTAATGGCCTGATATTACTGGTAGGTACATACACTGGATTAGATGGTCTGTTACCTTTCATAACTTTCACCTGTTCAAAAATCTGGTTAGCAATACCAAACAAGTAAAGTGTAGGAGAAGGATATTAGCAATTGAAGGGCATTAACTTACAATTGAAGCATATGATTTTTTTGAAGCATCCTCTGAGGCTGCCGGAACTGCATCAACACTGCTACCAACTATATTCTGAGTTGAATCAATTGGGTTCTCAATAACCACTTCTTCAGTGACTGATCCTTCTTCCTTATCAGAAGGATCACAAACTTCAGCACCATTATTAGGATCTTCCTCCTCAAAGGAAGGAGGTTGATCTACTATAGCATGATCTGAACTCTGACTTGGCTCTGCAGAGCAACGTAAAAAACAATTAGAACATTTTTATGTCCCAGTGAAATATGAAACAGGAAAAGGAGAGGTTGGGGACAAGAAAGAAGTTAATGATCTAGTTTGTAAAGAGTGATATCAACCTTGTTCCAGAGTCCAGGAACTGGAAGGAGCTGGGTTGTGGATTCCATTAACAACTGCAGAATTGTTCTGCAATGGTTCAGTCTCCTCAATAAACCTAAATACGTCATTCAACACAAAGTAGCCTCTGTCTTGTGGAGCAAGAAAGAAGCTCTGTGAGAATTTCTTTCTTACATTGTCCTTTCCAATCAAGCATCCAGTTACAAGAACAATCACCCCTTTCCCGTAAGAATCTTGAGCATCTGCAGTTTTTATCTCAGCAGTGTAGTCTTCATAATTCAACGAAATAATCTTATCATTGATTGCCTGCTCAGAGATGAACAACAGTTAAAAAAAAAACAATCTGTCATCCTACATTCATGTCCCACTGTAAATGAGGACTCTCAATTCAAAGTTGTAATGACTAATGAAATGCCCAGACTTCAAAAACAAGCCCACAGCAGCATACTGTGATGCCTAGGATTGCATGTTAACACGTATCAATCCTCAACACCCTTAAAATTATGGTCACAGAACAATATACATAACGTATTAGGTTTCCTACAAACATAAACTAGCAGAATCCTTCCATGCAAGCATTAAAAATTCCGCATGATTGACCATGGCTCAAAGCAAGTTAGCTACATAAATCATCGATTTCATACTAACAACCATCAAAAAGCTGTTAACAGCCAGTACTGCAAAGATTCAACATGATGGGTAGCTCTCCAATGTTGTGCAGATGTATGAAAAATTATGCTCATTAAGAAATGTAATGTGCAGAACAGTTTCAAAATTCTTAGCACATTACTAGTTTCAGAGGTTAAGCAACACAAAGAAGTGTTACAAAAAAGAAATATAAAAAGTTTAAATAATTGGATAGTATGTATGGAACCCCACTAGGTCCTGCAAAATTTAACCCTTCCCATCTTCTGAAAATAGTTCAGAAGCACATACTATTGACTATGCCCTTCATTTATAAGATAAACTCCTCAATAAAATCTAGGCTACCCCATCGCCATAGCCAAAAATGCCTCTCACACCTGAAAAGGAAGTGTATCATATGAAGTATTATGCTCATCAAGAAATTAGTTTCACAATTTTGAGACATTACCAAGTGAAACAAGAGGGTATAGAAAATATCAGAAGAAAACCCACTTTATTTCTTTGATTATATGTAATTTATACCTAAGTATAATCTATTCTAATACTACTAAACTACTGAATTTTTCGTATATACTAACTTATCCTATCTATAGTATATTTTATCTTATCTACTAGAAGATAAACTTATCTCCTAGCAGATAATCTCCTAAACTTATCTATGATAATTATCCAACACTCCCTCTCAAGTTGAGGAATAGATATTTATCATTCCCAACTTGCTTAGAATTGTCTCAAATCTAGGCGGAGGCATGATCTTTGTGAAGATATAGGCTCCCTGTGCTTCGATAGGGACATAGCATAGATCAATGCCCCCTTCTACTATTTCACATCTGATAAAGCTCCTATCAATTCTAACATGTTTTGTTCGATCACATTGAACTGGATTCTTCACTATACTGATGGCTAATTTACTATCACTGAAAACTTTGGTGGGAGAGAAAGTAGTGATCTGTAGGTCCTGCATCAACCTCTCTAACCAAATAACTTCACAAATTCCTTGTGCAATTGCCCTAAACTCTGCTTCTTGCTACTACGGACTGCATCTAGCTTCTTTATGTGACAAGATTCTCCTATAGTTTAGTAAAATAGCCAGAAATTAATATACTGTCTTTAATACAACCAACCCAATCTGCATCTGTGAACCCTTCCATACTTCTTTTCTCATTTTTCCGAAACATTAATCCTCTACCTGGACTACCCTTGAGATATTTCAGAATATGGCTAACTGCCTCTAAATATCTTTAAGTTGGAAAGTGCATAAATTGGCGAACAATACTCACAGAATAAGCAATATCTAGTCAAGTTAGAGACAAATAAATATTTTTCCTACTAACCTTTGGCATCTTCCTTTATCAACGGGAGGATCTTCTTCATTTTTCTTGAATTTCCAGTCTCTCTAGTGGAATTCTCATAGGTTTGCAACCCATCTTTCCTGTTTCCTCCAATAAATCAAGAATGTATTTTCGTTGAGATATGAAAATACCTTC
>JANIHY010000006.1:52514221-52528242 GCA_027479065.1 Erythroxylum brevipes | reverse complement strand
AATTATATTTTTGGGATCTTGAGTTATCTTTGGTAGCTAATATTATGGGGATTCTATCTAGATTTGGTAGCTACTTTTTCCCCTAGGTTATGTGATTTTCTGGGTTGTCCAAGTTGATGGTTTTGTGTGAAAATCTTCAAGCATTTTCATGCATTTTTGTAGCTCCATTAGTTTAATGTGTTGTTGATGAAACATTTTTTGTTTTGTTGAGTTTTTGTGGCTTTTGTGTGTGGGATGTTTCACTAACAATATCAAAGCTTCACAGCATATTACTTGGTGGAGAACTTCTTATTCTTTCGTTGACGAAGATACGTTGTGAGGGAAGTTATTTTCTATCTCAAATGTTGTCGTTGTTTATGTATTTATTGTTTAAATCACTTCAATTGTTTAATTCTTATCTTTATTGTTAAACATTGTTATGAAAATCCTTTGTTGAAGTTAGAACGAGGTGATCGCATTGTTGAGAGTGGTTTACTTTCACGAGTTATAAGGACGAAGGATAATGTCGAGGGTTAGGCGGATGATCAATCTAAAAGGACCATTCGGACCCTTGAGGGAATGCTTAGGGCACGTGTGATAGATTTCAAAGGAGCTTGGGACAAATATTTACCATTGGTCGAGTTTGCTTATAATAATTCGTACCATTTGAGCATTCAAATGGCTCCATATGAAGCACTATATGGAAGGAAATGTAGGACTCTGATATGTTGGGATGAAGAAGGAGAGAGGAAACTAATAGGGCCGAAGTTACTTCAGATGATAATAGACAAGGTCAAGTTAGTTAAGCAAAGGCTTAAAGCAGTTCAGGATAGAATGAAAAGTTATACTAATGCACATCGGAAGGAGATAGAGTATGAAGTCGGTGAGAAAGTATTTCTTAATACGTCTCCTTGGAAAGGAGTCAAGAGGTTTGGCAAGAAGGGCAAGTTGAGTCCGAGATATGTAGGTCTCTATGAAATTCTTGAGAGGGTTGGACCGCTTACCTACAGGTTGGCGCTGCCACCAGAATTGTTACAGATACATGATGTCTTTCATGTATCCATGCTGAGGAGGTATAGGTCGGATCCCTCCCACATCATTCAGACTACTGAAGTTCAGTTGAGTGATTATTTGAGTTATGTGGAGATTCCAGTAGGGATTTTGGACACCAAGGAGAAGGTCCTCAAGAACAAGACAGGTCAACTGGTCAAAGTCTTATGAAGAAACTATTCTGTGGAAGAGGCCACATAAGAGCCTTTGGAAACCATGAAGGAGAAGTATCCGCAACTCTTCAGTGACTCAGGTATAAACTTAGAGGACGAAATTCTTTTAAGAGGGGGAGAATTGTTGGCTCCTAATTTTTTTGTGATAAATAAGCATGATTAGATTAATTTTAGGATCTTGCTAGATTAGTGTACGTTGGAATTAATTAACATGTTAATGTTAATGAGATTATGTTACATAGGTGAATTGAATTAAGGTTAAAGTGATAAGTTGCATAAGGGATATTTTGGGGAGATCACTTAAGTGGGAAGGCTTTAAGGCTTTGAAGGAGGGGCAAAATGGGAAGAGGAATTTATTGGCTTGCATTTTAGAAGCCAAAAACGTTGGTGGGGAAGATCAGAATAGAGAAAGCCCAAAAATAAGAAAGAAGGTAGAGAGAGTGTCGTGGGAGAAAAGAGACGTTTGACCTAGGTTTTGATTTTTCTCAACCTTCAATAGGGGTTTTGAGAGTGACCAAGAAGAGAAAAATATAGAGGAAGATAAGAGCTTTCTTTTGAACCAAGCATTTCTTCATTTGGAAAAGATATGAGGTAAGAGCATTTTAAGGCTTCGGATTTTGGAAGGGGTTTTGGTTTCAAGAGCTTAGAAAGTGCATGGGTTTAAGAGTTCTAGGATCAATATATACATTAGTTTCTTTGGGTTCTCATCTGGAAATTGCTATTGATTTGGGATTTGTATTTATGTAAAAAGGGAATCTAGCAGGACAAGAGGAGAGGCATATTTGAACAAGCCATAATCAAGGACTTCAAGGTGGGTTTTACTTTTATAGTTAAGTAATAAGCCAATATAAGTTTTCTATCAAGAAATGACAGCAAATAAATTTTGCACCTACCTCATTCATATGCATTTAAAGTTTTTAAATGTTGCAAGATTGTGTTACATGCTTATACATGAGTTGTGTGATGATTTATGAAAAGTTGTTTTTAAAAATGATTCTTTAAAAATGATGCGTGATTCTGAAACCATACTTTTGGAAATGGTTTTTTTAAGGTATAATAAGTATATGAAAAGCAAATTTTCAAGAAAATGTGTCATTTTGGGCATCAAGCTTACAAGATTTTGAAACCTATGTTTTATGTGAATTTGTGGTAGTCCCTCAAGAACTATCACGTGTACGTTGACCCAAGTATAGGCTTCTCTCGCCTACCCGCTAATGGCATGGAGCTCCTTCAAGGACTCCCTCAAGAATTTACGACTACACAGGACCATTACATTGGAAATGTGTAGCTCGTCATGTTTTGGACTTACCCAAATCATTTAATATGTTATGTGTTCATGACAAGTTGATTTACGTGATGCATTCAAGATCTGCATACTCATGAATTTCTGCATTGAAAATGGCTTATAAATATTTTTGTTTGTTACAAATTATAAAATTATTATCCATGGGCTTTAAGCTCACCCCTCCAATCTCCTCCCACACATTCAGGTGATGAGCAGGATATCGAGTAGGACAAGAGGCAAGGCAGCACCCCTAGTTTTGATTATTTTGTATTTGAAGCAAGTTTGTAAAGTAAGGCTTTAATTGCATTTTGAGCAAATCATGTATCATTTGTATTTTGAGATTTTGATGTATTAATGTATTTGCAGCTTGAAATGCCCACTAAAGCTTTGTAAAATTTTTATCTTTTGATACAAATAGAATATGTTTGCATATTTACTCATGACTATCGAAAGTTGGTACGTTGAAAAATTTCAAGTTTCACAAAGGAAAAATTCATTTTCTGACTTCAAGGTTAATCTAAGATGTTTTAGGCAAATGTGTCTTCTAGTAAGTAGTAAGTCTTTATTTTATCTTTCCAACGGTATTTAGCAGGAAAATTTTAGACGTATGACTTGAAAGTCATGGTCCTTATAAGGGAAAATGTGCAAGAGAGGAGTTGCATCTTCTGCCTTTTTGCTTCTTCTGTGATAGCGTCATCTTCTTCTATGTTTTCTTTGTGATGACGTCATTTTCTTCTGTGTTTTGTATCATTTGTGTTTTGCTTCTTCTGTTTTTTTGCTTCTTCTGTGATGACGTCATCTCCTTCTATGTTTTCTTTGTAATGACGTCATCTTCTTCTGTGTTTTGTATCGTCTGTGTTTTGCTTCTTCTGTGATGACATCATCTCCTTTTGTATTTTCTTTATGATGATGTCATCTTCTTTTGTATTTTGTATCGTCTGTGTTTTGCTTCTTCTGTGATGACGTCATCTCCTTCTCTGTTTTTTTTTGTGATGACATCATCTTCTTCTGTGTTTTGTATCGTCTGTCTTTTTACTTCTTCTGTCTTTCGCTTCTTTTGTGTTTTGCTTCTTCTATCTTTCCACTTCTTCTGTCTTTTTGCTTCTTCTGCCTTTTTGTTTCTTCTGTCTTTTGCTTCTTTTATGTTTTGGTTCTTCTGTCTTTTCGCTTCTTCTGTGTTTCGCTTCTTCTGTCTTTTGCTTCTTCTATTTTTTTACTTGTTCTGTCTTTTTGCTTCTTCTGTGTTTTGCTTCTTCTGCCTTTTTTTCTACTATCTTTTGCTTCTTCTGTCTTTTCGTTTTTTCTGTGTTTTGTTTCTTCTGTGTTTTGTTTCTTCTGTGTTTTGCTTTTTTTGCCTTTTCGTTTCTTTTGTCTTTTGCTTCTTCTGTCTTTTGCTTCTTCTGTCTTTTTGCTTCTTCTATGTTTTGCTTCTTCTGTTTTTTGCTTCTTCTATCTTTTCGCTTCTTCTGTGTTTTGTTTCTTCTGTGTTTTGCTTCTTCTGTCTTTTGTTTCTTCAGTGTTTGGCTTCTTCTGCCTTTTCGCTTCTTCTATCTTTTGCTTCTTTTGTCTTTTGTTTCTTCTGTGTTTTGCTTCTTCTGTGTTTTGCTTATTCTGTCTTTTGCTTATTCTGTCTTTTCGCTTCTTTTGTCTTTTACTTCTTCTGTGTTTTGCTTCTTCTGTGTTTTGCTTCTTCTGTCTTTTTGTTTTTTCTGTCTTTTGCTTCTTCTATCTTTTGCTTCTTCTATCATTCGCCTTCCCCTATCTTTTGTTCCATTTCCGACCCCCTTTAGAAGGTAGAATCCAACCTCAAGGTTTTCCTCAAAGTTGTAGGTCTCTAAGCCTTCTTTGAAATCGTCCTAAGAGAATCTTCACCCGATATCCCTAATGATAGTTTTGCCAATTGTTCTAAGGCTGGTGCAAAATGTTTAAGGTCGACTTCTGTTCGGATATAGTAAAAGTAGATTGTCCTGGTAGGGGCACGCTACCCATGCGAGATATGTGTTCAGATGTCACTTAGAATGTCGGGTTTGTGACTCACAAGAACGGGGCGTCCAATAATATGTAAGCATCACATATGTGAGCTTAGCATAAGTAAATATAACAAATGCGAGCTTAGCTTATGCATGCTTAATAGTGTAGGCTTAAGATATGCAAACTTAACAAATGCAAACTAAGGACATGTAAGCACAACACATGCAAATTGAGGACATGTAGGCTTAACAAATGCAAGCTCAACATATGCATGCTTAGAAGTGCATGCTTAGTATATACAAATTTAGTATATGTAGGCTTAACATATGTAAGCTCAACATAAGCATGCTTAGAAATGCATGCTTAGTATATTCAAATTTAGTATATGTAGGCTTAACATATGTAAGCTCAACATATGCATGCTTAGTATATACAAATTTAGTATATGGAGGCTTAACATATATAAGCTCAGCATATGCAAGCTCAATATATACATACTTGGCATATGCAAGCTCAACACGTGAAGTATTAGCATATGCACATATTCATATGCACCTCAATATGTGCATGCTTAGCACACGCAATTTCAGTATGTGTAGGTTCATAATGCCTATGCTTAACATATGTAAATTCCATATATACATGGAAAACATATATTAAAGGAGATGAAGAAGAACCTAATATAAATGAGGCTAATAGGGATGCATATAACAAAAATGAACCTTATAGAAATAATGTTAAAAGATTCCAAATCTAGTAAAAATACTACAGTTCTTTATGGATACAAATGCGATCTCTTTAACTTAATCTAATTGACTAGGTGAATTACATTAAGATTCAAATGCTAAAGCTTAAAGTTGCATTAAAACTAGTCCATTTTAGAAATCCATTAGAAAAAGGAGTTAGTTATTAACGTAACATTCATCCACTTTTTTTTTTGTGTGACCATTCTTTACTTTCATTTAAATAACCCTTTATATTTACTAAATATCATTGTTGGAATTATTTTGACACCTTTATCTTTCTTCTTTCTTTTCGTAGAGTTGTTAGGGCCCAAAAAAGTTTCAACCTAACAAAATTTTTACTTACATTAACTGGTACACTCATTTAGCATAGATCACCTATTTATCTTGATAACTTGAAATATATATGTATACCATCAGAATAAGTAGTAAGTTTTTTTTTTTTTTTTTGCCTTTTGAGTTTTAACTTTTTAATGAATATTGTAAGTTTGTAGTTAGAAACTTTTTGATTAATATTGTAATTATGTAATTAGAGGTCACTATGCGTCAAATTTTGGTGTAAGATAGATATATTTTAAATAGATAATTACGCGAAGATGAAACTTTCCAAAACTTACTTGACAAGAAATGTGAAGCTAGTTAAACCGATGCTTTAGTTGAAAAATAGTGGAATGGAATTTGTTAGTGTTGTCCTTTGGAGTTCCATAGATCATCGTCGTTTCTCCGGGAAGTGGTGACTCCGCCTTCATCGGAAGTAATATATGTGGTTCTCGGGAATGGACTCAATGTGGACGATCCTCAGCTATTTTCTTTTCATTATCAACCCATCTCAGAAGAACTTTTATTGATGGAAAAATGAGCCCAAGTCCGAAAATTGAATCACTCGGCCCACATCTGGTTCTGTGCTCATCGCATTCTTCTCCATTCATCTCCTACGCAAAGAAATCCCAACTCATTCAAACGACAGCCCAAGTTGCTTCCCTCTACCTCTCTGCCTCCGCTTGTACATAACCAAGAGCTTTGTAGCTGTACTGAGCGTGGTCATGTTCGTAAAGCACACTCTTCTATTGTCAGCTATCCGTCATCGGCGTTCCCTCCACTCTATATCCACCCTCTCTTATGTCCATCTCTTCGCTCTCGACAAAACCAATAACGGCCCTAAACCCTCCTTCCCTTCACCCCCTCCGATACTCTCATCCTACTTTCCCAACGCCACAACTTACTCCATCTCCAAACCCTTCCCTTTTTCGCTTTCTCGATCCTTGTCGACAAGTTCAAACCACGATGACTCCGATGAGATGCTGTATGACCCGTCTGCTTTGTCATCCAATGAGCTAGAGGCTTCCCATGTTGGACCTGATACAGTTGATGATAGTTTGGGAGTTTTTACTGGCATTGGTGTTGGTGGCAGTGAAGATTTGATCCTCCCAATTCACGCTGTCATGTCGTTGCTTGATCGTTATCATGAATTTTCTGGCTTTCCTTGGTG
Organism: Erythroxylum brevipes; assembly: GCA_027479065.1. Classification (NCBI taxonomy): domain Eukaryota; kingdom Viridiplantae; phylum Streptophyta; class Magnoliopsida; order Malpighiales; family Erythroxylaceae; genus Erythroxylum; species Erythroxylum brevipes. The sequence continues at coordinate 52,521,552 of JANIHY010000006.1, read as the reverse complement.
AGTAGGAAGTGGTACTTGATTTTTTGTGTTAGCGATTCCATTTTTATGGAGAATTGGTTGGTTCTTACTTCTCATATTATCACGGTTTGTGCTTTGCTCTCTTCTTTTTTTTTTTTTTTTTACGATTCGGAATTGTCAAATGGGTTGATATTCAGGTGGATAGTTATTGCTTCCTCGACACTGGCCATGAGAGTGTCGTTGTTGCCTTTACTTGTTTTGCAACTCAAGAAGTTGAAGAGGGTCTCTGAATTATTTCCAAAATGTGAGTTTTTTCTTTTAATTTCAATGGCTATCCGTGCTTTTTGTTTGTCTAAAAGATATTTAAACAAAAGTAATTTTCTACTTCACGATTTGCATTTCTTATAGTGCCTACTCCATTCCGACCACCGCTATCAGGAAGGAGCTTGATTGATCAACTTTTACTTTTTCGGAAGGAAAGACGGGCAATTGGCTGTCCCTCGTTTTTATGGCTTTTTGCATATGTCTCTGTTCAGGTGATGCAATCTTTTCTTCTTTTATTTTGAACACTACTTTCATGATCTATTGTGAAAAATTATGCTTTATTGTTTTAGTTGGACAGTCGTTCTCACCATATCAGTGATTTAACGTCATATGAGAAGTCAATATGATTATCTTGATTGATGATATTAGGTTGTTTAAAGTTTCTAATTAGTCATTTTCTCTTTAAATATACCTGCGCAGATACCCTGTTTTCTCTTATGGATGGCCAGCATACGAAGAATGTCCCTGGACCAACATCCAGGGTTTGATTCTGTAAGAAACCTTAACTGTCTGAAAATTGAATATTCAATTAAAATTACATGCATTAAATTTATTTTGTAAACTCGTTTTTCATAGAAAAGTTATCAAATCTGTACTTGGCATCCATTTGTGCAAGGAGCAAATAGCCCATCAGTTGAATTATAACATCAAATGTTGGTCACTAAGTTTATAGATAAAGAAAATTTTCATATAAGTTTATTTTTCATTTATAAGGTGTTTAAATAGATGGAGTGAGAGAGAAGTGGGAGCTCATGATTACATCTGTATAGGAGTCCAAAAACACAGTTATAATTTATGAGTTCAGGTAATTAGCATTTAGGTTAAAGATGTACATTTTCTGAGTGGCCTCTGCTGGGATATTGTTTCATTTTAGGCATTAGAAGGAAAACAGAACTCTTTTATCCTTGTCTTGTCAAAAGTGCCCTGTTAGACATTTTTTGACATCCACACACCATTAGTCTCAGTCAGGCTTTTGTGGTCCCCAATATCTTGTATTATGCACAAGCATTCTCATTCTGTATTACTTGTCAACAAATAATAAGGAATTACTTTACGTATTTTCTGTTATGGTCATTATTATCATCATATGTCACTAGTGTTTGCATATGCCAAGAATTAATTGATAAACCAAATAATTTGTCATCAAATTGGCTCTAGTTCTTTGACAAGGAAACTAATATTGTTAGTTGTATACACGTGCATGAATCTCGTTCTATCTGTATTGTTTGTTTGCCTTTTGTTTTTCATCGAGTAATAGCCTACAAAATACAATATTTACCATCTTTTAATGTTGAAAAACTTGCATTACTTATGATTCTCTATTTAGATTATGCAGTTTCATTGAGGCATTCGTCTCTCTAAGGAGCTGAAGCTTATGTTGTAATTGAATGACAGGGTGGCACTCTGTGGTTTCAGAATTTGACTGAATGCCCACATGGTGTTTTAAGTCCAATATTTCCATTATTGATTGCTGGTTTGCACTACTTAAACATTCAGGTGGGTTTATACTTCTGTCTTGATTTAATAGTTAAGCTTGTATTCTGTCTCTCTATTACCCCAAGCAGGAAGAGGCCGACCTATACCACATTAAAATCATTTTGTATTTTTTCCCCCAGTGAAGGAAATACATAAATAAGAACTTAAACAAATCTTGACAATTGAAAGTGCCATTATATACACTGTGAAACTTGATTTTATTTGCATGATTTGGTGAGGTTTTCATGAAATTAAATGACAATGCTATTCATCCATTTCACTTATTGACATTTTTGTGACGGATTCTTTTGTCAGCTTTCTTTTAAAAAAACTTCTTTTACAAAATCAGATAGCATTTTCGGCTTATTAGCAAAGGTGAGTATATCAGAATCTTAACCATGGATGTTGTGTTTTGGAATTGTAATTCTTATTGCATTATGTTTCGCTCATGATGAATGTCTGTTGTTGTAGTACTACAAGCATTACTTGGATTTTCTTACGCTGCCAATATTTGTCATAGGGTTTTACCTTCCACAGGTGACAACATTCAATCTCAATTTCCTTTTCCTTAACGATTTAAGAATATCGTCTTCACTAGTTTGCTTTTATTGGTCTTACCAGTATTTGCTAATATCAGCTTACAATGTTTATCTAATACTTTATTCAACTTATTCTTAGTTGTGTTCACATCAATTTCTTTGAAACTTAGTTTACCTTCTTTCCATTATCATCTATGTATCAATTATCATAGAGTTACATTCTCAATCAAGCTCATCTTACCTAACTTGATGAAGCTTGCAAATCAAACAATTTTATGCAGAAATTTCCTGACAGCCCAAAACTATATCACATCTTTACACCTATTTAGGAAAAAAATCTTGTTAGTCTTTTTCCTCAAAACCTATGAAAGTCTTCCCTCTTGCATATCAATCAGATGTTCCTAAGGAAATAGCTTTCTATGTACCTGGTGTTTATTGCAACTGATGAACGTTGTCGAACTGACTTGTTTGGAAGAGTGACTGGAAATTGATGGGGCTGGATAAAATTACCACAACTTCCATCCTCTCAAACAGTGTTTTACTGATAGAAGAATTATGGTTGATGAAAGTGGGTAAATTCTCCCATCCACTTGTAATGTTATCCTTTTTGGAAATAGATATGTTAAATATTTTTGAGAAACTTCATATAATTTTTCATCACCTTATCCTTGTAATAAAAGTTCTTTTTAAAAGGATATTTTTAATAGATAGGTAACAATCTTTTCTTTTCTGGAACTTGCCTCGATTTGATAGGCAATAGATTGACCTTTAGTTTAAGTTCTTGAATGCCGCTCTCATAAGTTATGTTAAAAATAACATGCTTATTTTTTGTGATTTTGTGCTTCTTGATTTCTTTGGTAATTGCTTCTTGAATTTATAATTTGATCAACTCTTTTGTACATGGTGTAAATAATTTCCCTCCTCTCTCTTGGTATGTACTTTATTGAATTAAATTTAAAGAAGTATATAGAATAAGAAAAGAGGAATAAAGTCAAGTAAGGACATATATAGTAATGGAGACTTTTAATGAGGATATCCTTGTCCAGACTATATAAAAGATCTCGAATGGCTTCCATAAAGTCCAAATGAGAGTTCATACAACTTCAGTTGATGGTCTAGCTTAGCTACTCGTATAGCTTCCAAAAGTTTAAAAATTTGTAACTAAGTGCTCCTATCATGAGTTTAGGACCCATTGTAATTGAAATGGTTGCCGAAGCAGCATCCGCTGTTGTCAATCTTGCTGTATATGGAGCTATCCTTGATGCATATTTTCTATTGATGTCATGATATCCTAAGCATGTTAGATATACACTTCCTACAGACTTGTCCAAAACACAGTGGAGAACTTATGGTATGAAAAGGATTATGTTGAGAATACAATGCCATTTGTTTTATTGTATTGAATGAGGGCTATCTGTTGAAGGTCCCTTAGTCCTAATTTCTTGTTGGAAAGCTAATTCTTATTCTTCTTTTCCTTATCGTCTCGTATTTCTTTTCTTTTCCCTTCAACAATCTAGTCCTCTTGTTGTTACGGTAAGTATGATTACCACCTTGGAGTTTATCACCCATTACTTTGTTTGTCTTGCATTTGTCTATCTTACTTCGCTTCGATGGTCCTACCTGTTCTTTTCCACATGCTTCATTATATATTATTGCAACTCTAATGCCTTGTTCTCATATGATAAGGCATTAATTCTTCATCAAATTCATCAGTAAACAGATGCAGCTGAGATGCAATTTAGTAAAATTGTTATTATTTAAGATATCTACTTATTAATTTTGTTCGTCTGCTTGTACCTTCAATGCTTTATAATTCAATTTCTTCTTAATCTTTTGTATTTTCAGAATAACAATTTTCACTCTGCTTTATTGTGTAGGGAAGTCTGCTCTACTGGGTGACCAATAGTTCACTAAGTGTTCTACAGGTTAGTTATGCACTTTGTGTTCGCAACAAAAATTTGCTTTATGCCTTCTAGATGTTATTTAATTGTATGAAAAGTACTTTTAAATGTGTTTTGATGGTCAAAGGACAGGAACTCCTTTGAGTTCAAAAGTAAATTTGCTAGCAAATCTATCCTTTGGATGATGGGGACATTCTTGATATCTTATTTACTTGGGACATAGTATTGATGCCAAAGTGCTTTTTAAATAGACTTCAGCTGCTCTAATGTATCACATTTTGGTGTCTTGATTGTACAGAGTTATCATCTTCATTTAACCTGTTAGCATGTAGATCATATTTAATTGATGACATTTAATTACAACATAGTGAACGTACATGAGAACTCAGGATGATGTCTAATATGGTTACTCTCTGAAATCTTTCTATTGCAAGCCTGTGTCCTCTAAAGATACTGTTTGAACCATGCTAACCTTAACCATGACACCTTAGCTTTTGCTGACATGTTTTTGAATGACTAGGTTATGTACCATTTGTCTTCCATCTTACAATGAGGAATGTGTTGGTTGGTGACTTTAGATTACTTCATGATAAATATCCTGCTGGCATATTTCTACTTTCTTACTTGACAAAGTCAACTGTGCAGCTATTATTGTTCAGTCATCCTGGTTTTCGTGGAACATTAGGGTTACCAGACAAAGGTTCTCCTAGCGCAGCAGCAGAAGCAGCTGCTGCAAATCCTGAAGAAATTGATGCACCAAGGACAACATTCTTGGATTCATCTACTAAAATGCGAAGAGTTTCTGTTGAAAATTTATCCCCTAAAGAGCTACTTATTGTGAGTGACCGCCAATACATATAGAACACAGTGAATTCTGTAGAGAATAGAACATTTTCTCATTTTCTTTTTTTGCTGGTACTGCTGACAGCTTTCAGTCCAACTTTTGTCTAAGGGTCAACAATCTAGGGCAATTCCTTTGCTACAGTAACTGCTTTTGCCTTTTTTCGTCTCTGCTGTTTGATGACTAATTTTATATGGATATCACATTGCATATCATCTTTGGTACAGATTAGCTCTGGAGAAGGACCCCAACTATGTGAGAGCTCTGACTGTTTTGGGCCAGACTTTACTGCAACAAGGACAAGTTGCAGAGGCTGCTGAATATTTGGAGTCTGCTATATCCAAGGTTTGGATGATCTCTTTCTTAAACCTTATTCAATATCTCTTTTATGTATTTTTTTCTCCCAAAACTAGTGAAATGCTATTGGACCTGAATTGCACATGAAGGGAGTTGCTTACCCTCTTCTCATAAGTTTCATCCCACTATTGAATAGCCTTTTTCCTCAAGTTCTCCCACCTCCACAAACCTCCTTCCTCTGGCATTTCCTCGTTTGTATCATGGTTGAACTTTCTATGCACAATCATTATGGACACTGAGTGGTAACCCTTTCATGCCTGGCAAGCCAGCGCCTACTAGCATTTACTACTAAATCGTTAGTTCTTGTAAAATGACTTTCTTACAGTACTGCATACTTTGATCTTCGAGTTTAAAGTTGAGCTGTAACTTCTTTCCGGTACTTTTATGATAATGCAACTATTGAACTTACCATTAATCAGAAGCTTTCTGATGCATCAGCTCTTTCTTACTGGAAATCAGTCAGATGCTGAGTATATTGATCTTCTAATGCTGGCATCTCAATGGGCTGGTGTTGCCTGCATAAGGCAGGTAATGTTAAATTGAACTTGGATTACCCTGTGAAATTATAATAAGATATAGGGTGTCAATATTTTGACACGACAGTCAACAAAAGGATTTTTGACTATCTGCTCTCCTTGTACAATCTAGCGTGAGGATTTCTAATGGCTTTCGAATGATTGATCCACGTAAATGGCATTTCTTTTTGTATGGCAGGGGAAGAATGCAGAAGGAATTGTACATCTGGAAAGAGTTGCAAGTTTGAAAGAACCAGAGGACCCAAAGAGTAAGGTCCATTATTTTGATGGATTGGTATTGCTTGCAAGGTACGTAATGAATGCATACTAGAAAATTGATAATTCTGAGCAATTTAAAACTTCATCATTTCAGATGATTTTGAATGAATAATGCAACTCTGCAGTGCTTTATATAACGAGGGTCGCAAAGCCGAAGCCGCAAAATATCTGCGCTTAGCAGCTGCCTATAATTCTGCTTATAATGAATTGTTGGAACAGTGTGAAAATGAAGAGGACAATTTTGTGAACGACCTTACCAGCAGCAGAAGACGAGATTACTAACATAAGTTTCTCCTTATTTGTTTGCATATTGATTCTTTTCATCATTAGCTTACTCAAAAGAATAATTTCAATCTCCAGTAAATGTTGTATTGTATTAGTATCATGCAAAATTTTGTTAGGAAGCAATCTGGCATTGGGAGCGACTCGAGTTGTTCAATTTTGTCGTAGACTGGAGATGAATAAGGTGATTATTTAATTATATTGCGGTATTTAGTCGAGATGCACTAGTAGAATATGTCAACTCTTGAAAATTATTAAACTGAAATGACGAACTCTGAAGATGATAATACCACGTCTCAATATAAATAGTATCATGCATTAGTTGATAATTGACCACTCTTATGACTTTTAACATAATATCACATTAGTGACATATTGAAGCTAATATGACAATGTTACCATTGAGTACAAAAAAATACCATGCCCCAAAAATAAAAATCTCTATAAATTCAATACCACACCTCAATAGTTTCTGCATTATATGTGATATTCCTATGTCAAATTTTATTTATTTAAATGTTATCTGAAAGATATGGCCTAATATGGCTATCATAACATTTCAAGCACAAAATGTAGTATTTTTACAACATGCATAACCCTAAATGGTAAATCATTTAGAATTTCTTTTTTTGTGGGCCTTCATTGGTCATCCCCATCCACTGATGCACTATTCCCGTCGTCACTATCGATGATAACCTCAACGTTTTGTCTCTTAATGGACACACTATCTTCAGTCAAGGCAGGTCTTTTATTCTTTTTAGATGACCTCCTGATTGACAAATTGTTGGACCCCGCTGCCGGAGCCCAACGTCTGACGTGTGAGAGCGTGGCGGGAAAAACGTGATCGTAATACTTGATA
>JANIHY010000006.1:52417501-52435534 GCA_027479065.1 Erythroxylum brevipes | reverse complement strand
ATTTTTAAAATCATCGCTAATACTTTCTTGCTGTGAAGATAAAACATACGAAAAATATTTTAGCGACGAATATGAAAAAAATGTCGCCAATATTTCTTACCTATAGGGATTTGGCAAAGATTCTGGCATTGAATTTAAACCATTGCTAATAAAATATTTTATAGTGAAAAAATATTAGCGAAGATTTTTAAAATCATCGCTAATACTTTCTTGCTACGAAGATGAAGCATAGAAAAAATGTTTTGGTGACTAATATGAAAAAATGTCACTAAATTTATTGCTAGAATCATCGCCAAATCTTTGTAGGTAAAAAGTACTTTTAGCAACGGTCCTTTTTGTCACTAAAAGTATGTTATGTTGTAGTGTACGTAATTCTAATTCCTTTAAGTCTCAACTAGTAACCTTTCATTTTTATTTTTTCTTTGTATTCATGTTAACTTTTTGTACATCAAAAAGCATAAGAACATCATTGGAATTTAACTTCATGATGCAAAATAGAATTTAATTCCAATAGGAAAGAATATTTGAAGTAATATAACTAGCATTAGTCTCAAATGTCGAACATAAGAACATTTATATTGGAAGGGGTAAATAATACTTGCTCAATGGTTTTTAGTTTTGTTTTTTCAGCCTATATGCATCTTTTTTACTTTTATTTTCTCTGTTGTTAGCAAAAAATTAATTATCTCGTAGTATAAATCCCATTTTTAAACTTGACAAACACCATTTTCCTGATACATATGGACAAATTGATAGATATTATCCTCAAACTGTCAATCAGATCAAATTGGCAGCCCACAGGATATAAGAAAATGCATCCACAACAATAACATCATGATTAAGGAGAGCATACTTGATCGATCTGGATGTAAATTACATTTTATGAATCGATCTCATATGGTCGAAATCATCTCAAATTCACAATCCATGTGCATAACTAATTAATTCCATCTTTATCACTGGGAGTCTATAACAGCAATTCGCACTAACACTTATGACACCCATGAATCAAAACTACAAAAGATTAACAACATTAAATACAAACTTTAGTTCACTTATACATATTAGTGTCTTCTGTTCATATGCTTCCTTATAAACTAATGCAAGAGAAGAATAGAGTGTATCTTACTTGTATAGGAAAATCCACGCAGAAGAAGCAATTAAGAGAGATTCTGGATTTAGAAGCGAGAATGCTGCGGCCGTCACTTCAAGAGTTGTTATCTTTATCACGTTGGACTTCATTACTGGTTTGCAAATGGACGAGCCCTGGATTCACATTCAACAAAAAGGGTTTCATTGATGATGAGCTCATTGCGCTAGACCCAGATGAGATATGCTGCCAGGAACTAGAGCCTAGTAACTGGAAGTGGTTGATGTCTCTAGAGCTGCCGTGGGAAGCATTTCCGTAAGGATTAAAAGGTGCAAAGGGTGATGACATAGTTGCAGGTGGACCTAAAAATAATTGAGACCCGGAGGAGAGAGACAGTGACGGTGGCAATGACACTTGAACAGCATTGTTATTCTGGGAATTTTCAGCTTGGGATACAAATCCATGGCTTCCAAATTGTGACAAAGATAAGTTGGAAGCATCCATAAGATAATAGGGGTTAATGGGCATCGAATTGTTTAGCAAGATAGGTAAAGAAGAATGACCTGATATGGGAAAGAATCTTTGAGCTTGGCCAGTAGTACTGTAACTGCAAGCCCCATCTGGATATTCTTGATCATTTGTTTTTATCCACTTTCCTTTCTGATCAATAGCGGAATCAACTTCCTTACTTTTTCCTCTCAATGAAGCTTCAAAATCCCAGTACCTTGATCTGTCCACTGTATGCTGATCCTCTCCATCCAGATTATTGTTTCTCTTTATCCCTAAAGAATGAAACCCTCCGTCCTTAGTATATGCCGAATTTATGTCAAAGAAAGAAGCGAGAGAAGACTGATGAGGAGCTCGTAATTCGTGAGGATTTAGCATCTGCTGGTGGAACTGACCGAAAGCTTGTGGCAATTGCAGCGGTGGGAGCTTGTCGATATCTGTTTTTGTAGCATCAAGCAACCAATCTATGACCTTGCTAGGCTGACTCAGACCAAGCTTGTCTTGAAGATCATACAACTGAATGGCTGTTGGTACAGAAAGCCTAATTCTTCTGTCCCTCAATCCTCTTATGGTGCAAACCTTGCTATGCCTGTCTTTTCCTCCAAAAGCACGAGAAACACGTACAATTCTTGGATTTCTAAAGGCTGACCATTGTCTTGAAGTGGATGCAGCCTTGGTGTATTTGCTGTCATCTGCCTCTCCCTCTTGCTTTCCCTGAAAACCTTTTCCCCTCGAATTTGTACTCATCTTAGGACTGCTTTCATTGTTGAGCTGCAAGTTAAAAGCTGCAACAAAAATGATATGATTGGGTTACTTCTTGTTGCTTCAGGTTGGACCTTAATAGACCATACTGCCATATGCAGTCTTTGTTGCTTTTGGAAACGACCCTTCGTGATTTCACGAGGAAAGCAAACAATTATCAAGTCAATCTTGCAGAATATGGAACTAATCTAAGCTCAAGAAGACGAATACTGACTCTCAGCTCACAATAAATGCGCAAATTGCAGTGCACTCATGAGCAGACCAAACGAGTCAACAATCAGATATGAAGATAAGGGTTTTTGAAGAACCACTGGAGTTCAAATTTGGTTGAATCTAGGTTCAGTTTGAAATTACAATTCCTTGGAGTTAATCTAATTCATGATGCAACTGGAGTCGAGAGAAAGAAGACATGAATTCGTAGAGAATTCGACACAACAGTTAACTTCTTAATTTGGAAGTGGTTAACATTTTTCCCATTTTAAGGAGATGCAAAACGTGTATGAATTTCAACTTACATAGACCAGAATGCTGAAGGTTTCTTGGAGCTGAGAAATTTCGGTACTTGGGTGCTCGGCAAGGCCAAGAAACAGGAAGAAAACTAGCAGTGAGAAGCGGCAAAAACCATTGTTGTCTAGATGTATTCTTCAGATTAGCTTAGATTTCCGAATGTCTACATCAAATTTCTTGGTAAAGAATAAGTTATCAGTCAGAAAAATCTCAATTTTCAAGGAAAGATGCTGGAATTGAACTCAGCTCCGTTATTTGGAATAAAGAGAAAAAGGTATGGCATAGGCACGACCATATGTTCTACGAGTGTTATAACACGTCAATAAAAACGAGCAATTGGAATTTGATCAAGCTGTTCATACCACATACTGACCAATCACTGGCTTAATAATATATCCAAATTTACATTTCAATTGGTCATACTACATAAGGTAGATGGTTTATTTACATGGGGACCATTCAACACATTTTAGAAAAAGAGACCAAGGCCTTATGCTTTGTTGAAAATAACAGATAGCTTTTATAATGCACGCCAAGCCTAGCAGAAATAAAAAGGTAGTACGCGATTCAACTACTATTGTTGGAAGATCTTTATCTTTATGCTTCTGCATTTAGAATTTGTACCAAGACTAGTTACGAGTTTGAATTTTGGATCTTTGCCTCCCCTTCACACGAGCTTATGGTGCATGTAAAGGCACTATAAGCATCGACACAGAAAGTGCAAAAAAATTGGTTCTCAACGCAAGTAAGGTTGTGATGACTTGTACTAGAATATGATAAGTCATAATCAAGGGGGCTTAATTAAAAAGGTGTGGTGTACGCTGCTGAAGTTTGATCAGCTGGATTAGAGGATAGATGGAAGCTGCCTTGTAGAGGAGGGACCAATATGCATAGGGTCTTCAAAGCTTCTACGGTCAGAAGAGCTTAGGACCACTCTCCCACGTATGGCAGAGAGATTTTTTACAGCCGAAGTCCGAGTTAACATTACAGCAAGTAATTTTCAATTAGTTAAGGCGTTGATAAGTTATGGTTTCTTGTTTGTCTGCTATTTGATGGTCAGATGGTAAATGATATGCTTGTATTCATATCTCTGAGGTTGCCAAGTTGATGATCTGATCCATTTATTTTTCCCTTCAGATATATAACTTCATAGAGCATAGATTTGCTGATTTAAGAAACTTTCCTACTAAAGTAGGACTGAATTGACTGATAAAGTCTCTTCCTTAAGAGACCATGTTCGTAGAGTCACCCAGCATCAACTACGTTAAACCCTAGTGCTTAAGGGGTTCAAAAAATAAATTAGATTATTTTCAGTACAAATGAGATTATGAGGAAATTAACATACATAACAGTGAATATAAAGAAAGACCAGCAGTAGTACATTTCATGTCCTCATTTCACTTAAAAGTTCCATTGCACATGGAAAGGATAGATAAAACAATCATTCGAACCCGACAACGGGTTAAGTCTCTAAACTAGTAAAAGGAAGTGATTTCAAACAAGAGAATAACAAACCTGAACGCTAGATAGACACACGTGTGTCTGTGCGAAAGAGAGACAGTGGGTTCTGGCAGTCATCGTTTGGTTACCTTAACAATCAAGAAAATGGAATCTTCGGGAATTCTATTGAGGATATGCAGTTGCATGCACAGTCAGAGGCTGAACCCTACTTTCTTTTTAATCTCTAAAGACTAGATTGTAGTCTCTACTATCTACTAAATTGGAACCATAAACAAACCCTAACAGTCTGAAGTCGGAAGACTTCTGATCCCCACTGTTACCACTAAAATTACACCACTCATCACGTAGACAGACGAAACTTGAAGATAGCTGTTTTGTCCTCCTCCAGTTTTTTAAGCTAAGGAAGTCTTATGTATGGTATCTCCAGTGTGCCCTTAAGGGCTTCTTAAAAATGGGAACTTATGTATGGTATCTCCAGTGTGCCTATAATGGCTTCTTAAAAATGAGAACTTCAAGTTTGAAGTTATTTAGAGGATTCTGAGAAGAACTAGATGTCTCTCTTTCTCTTTGGTGAGAAGTACTGCTGCAAAAAGCATTTCCAACCAAGGAATAGGAGAAACTATAAAATGAACAGGAGATTTTTGCTTTGAAGTTTTAGGGTTTGCAATTGCTTCGAAATCTGTTTCTTGAGTTATCTCTGAGCCTGACTCTCTGTAAGCAACAAGAAAACTGGTGTACATCACGAGAAAGGTTTTAGACTCTTCTGATTCCCATCCTACATTTACAGATAAATAAATGGTCCCCCAGATCCAAAGACGAGCACTGTTCTATGGATCAGTGCAGCAATTAATCAGCGATCTTTCTACAGATGTGAATAAAAGTTGAAAAACTGTTGCTTCTTCCAACAAAAAGGGGATTTTATATATTATATCCGCTTCACAACCTAAGCATTTTGATGTAATTGTATCAAAATACGTGGTTATGATACTATACCGGCCTGGTGAAAAATATGCAACTTAAATCAAAAGCCTTTCTTGTTTGTTTTCAGTACAGAAAGTGGCCACGAAAGAAGATAGTAATGGTCCAAAGTACTTTCTAAAATTGGTTCTCTCAAAACCATTAGCAAAGTATTGGATTTAAGTAACCTCTAACCATATGGTTTTGACAATACAAAAAAATTATTATTGTTAACATTCTTTTTTTTATAATATTAGTAATTTAATATATTAAAAAATTCAAACATCATGTGAAAGTTTTAATTGTCGTGAAAAACCTTTTGGATCTAAAACAAGAATGTTGAACATGATGAAGATTGTTTAAGTTTAATAGAAAAAGTAACACAATCTAATATATGTAAAGTCATAAGAAGTGAAACGAAGAGAGTAAAAGTATCAAGTATAGTTCAAAACAATATTAAGACAATTCAAATCAAGTGGACTAAGAACGAAAAAGACTAAATCAACTTTTTTGAATAAATTATACTGAAGATGTTCTTGTAAGCTTATTTTGGCCATCTTAATGAATTAGGAATTCCATTATTACATAATTATTTATATGTACACGTAACAAAAAAAAATTTATAATCAATAAAATGCTTGTATCTTCAGTAAATTTTTAGAGAACTTTTAAAATGATGTTTAGTAAAAACTTATTAAAATAAGATATCTGATTCTTTTGCAAAACTTGAAGTATTGAAAAATTAATTAGTTTAAAAATTTTTAAAAGTGAAGTTTGGTTAACTTATGGGGAATTGATCTTATGTTCCTCTATTTTGTTCCATTCTGTGCCCTCTATTTTGTTCCATTCTATGCCCAAACCATCCCATCCATTCAATTCTCATTTATAATGGATGGATGTAAGGGCTTAACTTAAGGGTTTGGTTTAATAAGCCTACCCTAGAAACCTTTAGTAAAAATATATGTTGGCCCTCAAAATTTTTCTTGATGAATAAGTAAGATTTACATTAATTATGAGGTCTTGATGAAAGTTTGTGGAGTTAATTATTATGTTGATGTTAAAAAGATTATATGATATAGCTTGATTGAATTAAAGTGTTAAGGTTATAAGAATGTTCAAGGGTATTTTTGGAAAGACACTTAAGGTTAAAAGAACCTAAGCTTATAAGGAATGACAAATTGGACATTTCTCAATCATTAATGGCAAAATTGAAATAAGAAGTGTTGGCTTGCTTTTAAGGAAGAGGCAAAAATGTGATTTGGGGATAAAAAAGAGAGAGAGCAAACGAAGAGAAGAGAGAAGAAGGAGAAAGTTTCGGTTTTGAGAGGAAAGAAAGAAGAAACGCTAGGTTTTGATTTTTTTTAGTATTAAAGAGTGATTTTGAAGTGATTCAAAAAAAGAAAAGAAAGAGGAAGAGAATAGTTTCCATTTGAGCCAAAGATCTCTTCATTTGGTGAAGAATCAATGTAAGATCGTTTTGAATCTTTTAGATTTTTAGAAAGATTTTAGTTCATGGAGTATAGAAAACACATGAGTTTAAGTATTCTAGCACCAACTTTAGTGATTGTATTTTGTGAGATTTTCAATTGAAAACTCTATTGAGTGAGATTTTTGTTATTGTATAAAGGGATCAAAAGAGGTAAAAGAGAAACAAGAGAAGAGACATTTTGAGCAAGTCTATAAACAAGAAAGTCAAGGTGGGTAGATGTTTATAATATAGTAAATAAGCCACAAATGTTTTATTTGAATCAAAGAAGTTTAGTGATTTTAAATTACGTCATAAGTGTTGCATTTAAAGCTTTGGAATAATTTGAGAAATTGCAATGTGTTGTTATATGAATTGTGTGATGATTTATGAAATGACTTGAAAGCCATTTTTAAAAAGATATCATGTTTAAGAAATCATGTTTCATAATATCTCATGTTTATAAAAAGTCAAGATTCAGAAAAGTGTCATTTTGGGCAGCAAATTTACAAGTCATGAATTACATGTTACGTGAGTTTGTGGTGGTCCCTTAAGTAGGTCAAGTGCACTTTGACAAAAAGTTTCTCCCGCCTGTTTGCTAGTGGCATGGAGTTCCTTCATGGACTCTCATAAGTTCACGACTACGCAAAACCCTTATGTGAGATTGCGTTAGTTCGTTTTATTCACGGCTACAAATGACCCTTATGGAAATTATGTAGTACATTCTGTTTTAGATCCATCCAAACCATTCTGATGTGCTTATGTTATGTTAACAAGTTTGATGCATTCATGTTTTGTAACTAGTGGATTTTGACTGAAAGCTTAAGAAACATGTGTTTTATGAACTCAATGAAAATTTTCTATGACAAGTAAAATGGTTTCAAAGGTTTTGTTTATTTTTCTTGGTTATAAACTATTACCCACGAGTTTTCAAGCTCACCCCCTTTTTCACCCCATCTTCAGGTGATAGCTAAGAGATCAAGAGCCTAAAAAAATTTATCCAAATTTGCTTAATTTGTATTTTGAGTTGGTTTTGGGAAAGCAACAAGTTTATTTGTTCAAGAGCCTTTTGTAATTTGAGATTTTGAGACGGTAATGTAATGTCGCTTAGAATGCCATTAAAGATTTGTAAAACTTTATTCTTTCGTTGCTAATGAAATATGAATGATGTATGGATGATGTGGGTCGAAATTAAATATACGTGAAGAAGTTATCAACTTGAGTTGATGATTGTGGAACATGAATTGTTGATACATATATGTATAGATAGATGTATGTACCTAAGTGAGATTTATGGAAAGGAAAGACAAGAATTATGATTGATCAGATGTAGTTAGATGTGATGAGACAAATGAGTTAAGATTTGAGAGTTTCATGAAGTCAAATGGGTAGCAGAATGGTTGTGTTCAGGACATTCCAAGGTTACATAGTGCAAAATTACAAGTTTTCCTTAGGGGTAAAATTTGTGTTAAGACTTCAAGGGAAAATTTAGATTGATCTAGGCTAAATTAGATCAAGTTATCTCTAGAAAGTTGTAGGTCTTTCTTTTAGCTTTCTAACGGTATATAGTATGTAATTTTTTTTACCTCTGGATTGAAAGTTATGATCCTTAGAAAGGAAAATGCTTAGGAGTATAAAGTTGTATAATCTGTGATGACGTCATATCATCTATAGAGTTGTATCGTCTGTAAAGATATATCGTCTGTGATGATGTCATTCGTCTTAAGTTGACTCTGCTTTGTCTTAAGAGTTGCATCGTCTTAAGTTGACTTTGCTTCGTCTTAAGTTAACTTTGCTTCGTCTTAAGATTTGCATTGTATTAAGTTGATTTTACTTCATTTTAAGTTGACTCTGTTTCGTCTTAAGAATTGCATCATCTTAAGTTGACTTTGTTTCATCTTAAGTTGACTCTGTTTCGTCTTAAGAGTTGCATTGTCTTAAGTTGACTTTACTTCGTCTTAAGTTGACTCTGCTTCGTCTTAAGAGTTGCATTGTCTTAAATTGACCTTGCTTCATCTTAAGTTGACTCTACTTCATCTTAAGAATTGCATCGTCTTAACTTGACTTTGTTTCGTCTGCTTTTTGTTTCGTCTGCTTTCTGCTTCGTTTGCTTTATGTTTTGTCTACTTTCTGCTTCGTCTGCTTTCTGTTTTGTTTGTTTTTTGCTTCGTTTGTTTTCTGCTTCGTTTGTTTTTTACTTCGTCTGCTTTCTGCTTCGTCTGCTTTTTGTTTCGTCTATTTTTTGTTTCGTCTGCTTTTTACTTATGAGACTTAAACTTTTTCTTTTGTACACTATTCGTCTGATGTTATTGTTTGGTCCATTTTGACTCTTCAGACAATAGAATCTATCTTCAAGGTCTTCATAAAAGTTGTAAACCTTGAAGTTTTCTTTCGAACCCTCTAAGAATGACCCTAATATGATATTCCTAGAGCAAGTTATGCCTTTAGTCCCGAAATAGGTTCAATATGATTGAGAACCGAAACTTGTTTGATTCTTTCAGCCATAACCTTGTTATCCGACCTCCAAATGAGATGAATCTAGTGTCTAAATAAACTAGAAACATAGAGCTATCAAATTATCTAAAGGAATAAAATTTTAACCTAGCCTCTAAGATGTTCAATATCTAGATGGAAGTTGAGCATAGAATATTTGCTTCAGTATAAGAAAGATTTGAAAGATGGGATCCAACGATATAGGTGATTTTGTACCAACCGGACTTTGTTGGTTGATCAAAAGTAACTATATTTGTTCGACTCATAACTGTAATATTACTAATTTGAAAAGATTTAGAATGCTTTGATATTATTTGTTATTATCTCTAGTTTAACAACATTACACATTGATTGATATATCACTTTTTAAATTTTCAAATTATTTTGTAAGTGAAACTATTTTAAAATCGTAAACATTTAATTCACTTCCTTTATTGATGTTACTAGTAACCACTATATAAAAACATTTGAATATCACTTTATGATATGGAATTAAGCTCCTTAATCACTTGAATTATTTGCTAAAATTAGTTAATTCTATTCTCCAATAGTGTAGACGAATTTCTTATAAGAAAAGATGTAAAGCACGTACGTGTCCTAAAAAAAGGCAAGTAAGTGAAATCTGGATCTCTCAAATTCTCAATCTATGATTATGATAGAAAGTATTAAAACTATAAGAAGGTCACACAAAGGACCAACATTATATTAGTATAGGAAAAAATGTCATTTATTCTTATATATATATAAATATATAAGATATCCTATATTATTTATGTTAGGATTAGATATAATATTTTATTTAAATTTTTTTAGCATATAATATCTGTATACTAACCCTCATCACTTAAAACTTACGTTTAAAAGTGAAACAATTTAAGAATAATGAACTCATAATAAGTAAAACATTACTTAAAAGTTGGATATGTAAAGGAAACATCTAGCATTATTGTAAATGATAGTTAAAGCCATAATGAATCGATTTTTTTTATATCAAAAGCCCAGCTCTCCAGAAATTAAATTCCTAATTTACACACGAAGTCATAAGTATCAAGGTCATAAATGGCTTTGCCGACTAGTTCAACTTGCATAAAATTGAATAATAATGAAACTTGATACATAGTTGTTATATAGTGTAAAATGAATGTATCCCTTCAAGTTGTTACAACTTTGGATAGTTGGACAATGATAGACCTCGAGAATCTTAATAAGTTCACTCCTCATTTTGAGAGATCAACATTAATTCCAAATAAATATAGCATTTTAAAAATCCTGAAAGTAGGACAATAATGTAAGACATTTATGAATCGATTGAGTTTTGCATACCCGTATCCATGGTTGTTTTTGTTTTCATAAGATGTTGATTTATTTCTTTTCTACTTCCTTTCTTTAACGTGTTTCTTCAATGGTTTAGAATAATTGATATTCCTATACATAAGCTTTTGTTTTTAAAACTTATATACTCAATCACCAAACATCATGTTGGTTCACCAACCATTATGATGGTTCGTTGTTGGAAAAGAAAGGGAAAGGGTCTTTGATGCATTTGAGATCTATTATATACTACGCAATAACCATTATCTTGAGTGTTGTTCATAGGACTCAAATCTATAAGTCACATGGGACATTAAACATCTAACAATTCTCCCACTTAGCCCATGTTACGACTTGGTCATCCAATAATAAAATTTTAAGTGCACACAATACATTGAATCGATCAAGTCATCCTTAATTGAATTAAGCTGATGGGATCATGGTGGTCACAAGTTATATAACTTGATTCCTTTCATGTATCACAGAATCAACTCAACTCAACTACCTTTAAGTGGGTAATTCGATAATTTTTATCTCATAAATAATAATTATTGTATACAACATAATATGCATAACCAGTAAGTGAGCAAAAACACATGATTGTAATTGAATTCATAAGTTTCATATCAATTCAAGCAGGACAATGATATGTATAGATATATGTTTGAATACTATGCTAATAAGAACTTATCTATAAGGCCCATCCGTTTAATATGACCAATAAATGTTTTAGGCAGTAAGCCTTTCGATCCACTACCAAGAGATCGGTACCAATATGGTCAATTGACACTTTATGTTTTTACACTTGTTCTTTCACAAACAAATATTTCAAATTCATGCGTTTTGCATCCTTTAAATAGTTGTCATTCTTAGAGAAGAATATGACTGCAAAATTATCACAATAAATTCTTAACGATCTGGTAATATTGTCAACAAGACCAAGACCTAAGATAAACTTGTGCAACCACAATCCATGAACTATGGCCTCAAAACACGCCACAAATTCAATCTCCATAGTAGAAGTAGCAATGACGAACTACTTTCTACTTTTTCATGAAACTGCTCCTCCAACTAATAAGAATATGTAACCGAATGTAGATTTTCATGAGACTACACAACCAGCATAGTCTAAATCTGAGTAACCTATCATTTCAAGATGGGTTGATTTTTTATATATGAGCATATAGTCCTTGATGCCTTGTAAGTATCTAAGGACTGTCTTTGTAGATTTCTAGTGGTCCAGTCCAAGATTACTTTAATATCGTCCTAGCATTCCAACAATAAAATTGATATTAGGCCTAGTGCATGTTTGAGCATACATTAAGCTCCCAACTATTGACGTATAAGGAATAGACTCCATGTACTTACATTCCAAATTGTTTCGTGGACATTGCATTAGACTAAATTTGTCCCCTTTCTGAATTGGAACTATCCCTGTGGAGTATTTTTCATTTGAAATCTTTCTGATACTTTCTTGATATAACCTTTTTGAGACAATCCTAACAATCCTTGTGATCTATCCCAGAATATTTCTATTCCTATCACATAGGATGCCTCATCTATATCTTTCATTTTGAAATTATTAGAAAGAAAATTCTTTACATCATGTAACAAAACAACATTATTTGTAGCAAGAAGGATATTGTCAACATATAGGACTAATATAATGAACTTGCTCTCACTAGCCTTCATATAGATACATCGATCAATGGTGTTTTCTACAAAACCATAAGACATAATGATATCATTAAACTTAAGATACCATTATCGGGAAGCTTGCTTTAGTCCATATATTGACTTCTTTAATTTACACACTAATCGTTCCTTTCCTATGGTCACAAAACCTTCCGGTTGATCCATATATACTTCTTCTTCTAAGTCACCATTTAGAAAGGCAATCTTCACGTCTATTTGGTACAGTTCTAAATCATAATGAGCCACCAATGTCATAAAAATTCTTAAGGAGTTCTTCTTTGAAATTGGAGAGAAGGTCTCTTTATAATCAATACCATCCTTTTGAGGGTAACCTTTGGCAACAAGTCTAGCTTTATACCTTTCAATGTTGCCTTGTGAGTCACGTTTAGTCTTAAAGACCCATTTATAACCCACTTGTTTTGCACCTTCTGGCAACTTAACTAATTCCCAGACGTTGTTATCATCCATTTATTTCAACTCTTCTTTCATAGCATTGAACCATTTTTTAGAATTGTTACATTCCATGGCTTCTTTGAATGAGCCTGGATCTTTATCAATGCTCAAGTCACATTCATGTTTAAGAGAGTAACGTTCATAGTCACTTGAAATAACTAGTCTTCTTTGCCTTACAGATGTTCATAATGCTACGTCTTGTGACATTACTTGATCATTTGTAACTTGATCACCATTAGTTAGTTCGTCATTATTATGTTCAATTTGTGGAACTGGAACATTAATTTATTGTTCTGATATGTTGCATATCCATGATGCAACAAGAGGAATAACAACCGGTGAAATCACGTCAAATGTGGTAGTGTCTACTCGTCTTGGAGTAGTTTCTACTCGATTCTCGTGAATATCCACTTTTCGTGATTCTCCACTCTTACTGATTTAACCATTCTCAATGAACCTAGCGTTACCAGACTCAACTATTATCATATCATAGTTAGGATAATAAAATCTATGCTTCTTTGACTTTGCGGGATAGTCGATGAAATAACCATGAACGGTTCTCGCATCAAACTTCTTTTCATGTGGATTATACAACCTTACTTCTGGTAGACAACCCCAAATGTAAAGGTGTTGTAAACTAGGTTTTCTTCCTGTCCATAGTTCATAAGGTGTCTTAGGAACTGCCTTACAAAGAATCCTATTTAGCAGATACGCAGCGGTCTTTAATGCCTACATCTACAATGATAAAGATATAGTACTATTACTTAACATGTTCCTAATCATTTACATAAGAATACGATTCTGCCTTTTAGCTACACCATTTTATTTCGGTGTACCAAGTATTGTATATTACACACATATGTCTCGACTGGTAAGAAACTTTGCAAATGGACTTGGGCATTGTCCACTTTCATTAAATTTTTCATAATATTCACCACCTCTATCAGACCTCATTATCTTTACTTTTCTATCTAACTGCCTTTCTATCTCATTAATGAGCACCTCTAGGATGTCCACAGACTGAGACTTCTCATGTAGTAGATAAATATATCCATATCGTGAGAAGTTATCAATAAAGGTAGTGAAATATTTTTCACCGCCCCAAGAAGGAAGTTGAAAGGACCACAAATGTCAGTGTGTATTAATTCCAATAATGTGCTACTTCTTGTGGCTGAATGCTTTGATATATGTTTGGTTTGCTTGTCTTTAATGCAATCTACACATATATTCCAATCAACAAAATCCAATGGAGGTAAGATTTTATTTTTAACTAACCTTTGTATCCTTTCCTTGGATATATGACCTAATCATTTATGTCACGAAAAAGTAGAACATTCATTTTGTGCACTACGTTTACTTCCTATAATATGGTCAACATGAAACTAAGATTCAGTAAAATCAACATGAAGATTGAAACGATATAAACAATCAATTAAAGTACCAGAACCATAATAGTACTTATGTTTATACAATGAAAAAAATACCATTTCTAATCTTAAAGTTAAAACCATCATCATCTAACTTTGCAACATAAACTAAATTCCTAGCACAGTCGAGAACATAAACACAATTTTTGAGATCCTGGTGACACCCAGTGTCAAAGATTAATCTGTACATTGCAATGCCCTTTATTCGTTCCTTCATTCTGTTCCTTGTATACAAGAACTTGTTAGTTTCTTTTATGGTCTGCATTGAAAGGAATCCCTGTTTAACATGTGACATATGAGTAGTTACTAGAATCTAACCACCAGGTATTATTAAGCACTTCAATAAGATTTGATTCAAAACACACTGAGACATAGTATGCACCTTTCTTTTCGAACTAAGCCTTTCTTTTAAAACAATCTTTCTGAAAGTGACCAGGCTTCTTATAGAAGTGACACCTCTTATCTTTCTTGATTAGACCCTCATTAACTTTGTTGAGAGCTTTGTCCTTATCTTTGCCTTTCTGTCGTGGTTTATTCTTGTTGTTACTAGCACCCTGATGAAACGTGAGATGAACGGAGTGTTTCTTTATTTTCTTCAATCTCCCTTTCTCCTGAACTATTATGACCTTAATTTCTTGAAGGTTCCATTTTTCTTTAATAATATTATAATTCACTTAGAACTGGCCAAACTCTAGAGAAAGTGAGTTGATTATAAATTGTATCAAAAAGGACTCACTCACATCTATACCCATAGATTTCAACTTTGCAGCTAGGTTTGACATATGAGTTATATAATCATGAATGGGCTGTGACCATTCAAACTTCTTGGTCGTTAGCTCACTTATTAAAGTCTTGACTATAGACTTGTCAACTATATCTAATTGGGAGTATTCCTTAAGCTTTAACATGAACTCCTTTGCATTATCCATCTTAGGCATTGATGGCTTCACATTTTCTGCGATTGTCATTCACATCAAATTCAAACTTAGCCTGTTAGACCATTCCCAAGCCTTATAATACGACTTGTTAGGTTCAGAAATAATCTCAGTTATGGCTATGAACCTTGCGTCTGAAACTATGGCTAAGTCCAAATTTATTACACCCAGTTGGAACTGGATTTTTTCAGACCAGTCCCTATGGTTGACCATTGAACTTGATTAAACCATTTCCTAAGGTGAACAGGTTAGTAGATGCTGCACATATAACATACAACCCACACATTAATGCTTTGAGTAAACCTAAATGGATTCAAACTAACTAATAAACTTTGATTGTGCATTTAAATTCTCCTTTGGGTGAAATTTAAATATATAGTAGTAACCTATTATGATGTGTATATATAGTTTACTATAATGGACAATCAATCATATTCTATTCAGCATGCACGTTATCTTTGGATGTATAATCATATTAACCAAATATGTTGATAAAGTCCCTTTAATGTCATTAATTATAAGCAATGGTCTACCTTTGGGTGACCTCCTAAAGTTATAATTAATAATCTCAATTGTTCAGTTCAACCTTTATGTCATTTTAGCATCATATCGTATTGAATAATTGAAACAAATCACAATTAATGGCTTAATATTTTTCAAGCTAGGCCATTTTGGTGATTAACAAACTGCAATAAACAATTAATTTGACAATTATCATACATGAAAAAATTTAATTTAATTAGTTTGGTCACTTTGGTAACTAACAAACTATTTTAAACATCCATAATGCCATGTATTACACTCAACATATAATAGGAAAATTTAATTCCAACTATTACATAATATAAAATATTCAAAGAACCAAAGAAATATATAATATGGCACTAATTTCCAAAATTATATTATGTATAAATCAATTATGAAGTAAATAATCCATTATAATTAGGCCACAAATATTTATTAACTTAATATTACACTTAATGGCCCAAAACTCAACAAAAATCAATCCAGAAGCTGATTTTTGGGCATGAAAGCCCATCTGGCGTGTGCTCTCAATTGGAAGCCCGAGGCAATGTTTGGCGCGTGCAACCTGTCAAGTCTCCCTTACGTAGCATCTGACGCATGCAAGTCGTTTCCAAGCAAGTGCATCTTCTTCATCACGCTGGTTTCATCTGTTATTCTTTTTTTAAATATATTCTGTAATGGGATTTGTGCCATATCTCAAGCCAATAATTGGTATTTCATGGATTTTCCTTCATCTAAACCATCACAGCGTCATTCTTCCATAATTTGGTTTCCTCATACCAACTCATGAATATGTTGGTTTGGTTTGTTCGTTTCCTTTTGCTTTCCACCATTAAAACCGAATATAGAATAAAACCACAGATTAGAAACGCAACAAATATTCTCATAAATTTGAAGCAAAACTTTATTCAGTTTTCTCATAAACATGAAGCAAACCCTTTTTTTAGTTCTTTCTCAACAATAATAGTTCAAGAACATTACGTTATTATTCAACCTTTAGTTTTTGAATGACCTTTATATTTCAGTTAAACAATAAGAATGTTATGAACATCCAAAAATCATCAAACCGAAAAACATCAAAACATGCAATTTTTTTGTATCAAATACATAACAAAACCAAAACAAACAAAACACAATCATGCATAAATGATACACAATAGAACACAAATCATTCAATACCGTGGCTCTAATACCAATTGTAAGACATTTATGGATCGATTGAGTTTTGCGTATCTATATCCATGATTGTTTTTGTTTTCGTAAGATGTTGATTTATTTTCTTTCTGTTTCCTTTCTTTAACGTGTTTCTTCAATAGTTCAGAATAATGGAGATTCTTATGCATAAGTTTTTGTTTCTAAAATATATACTCAATCACCAAATATCATATTCGTTCATTGTTGGAAGAGAAAGGGAAAGGGTATTTGACCCATTTGAGATCCATACTATAATATCTAATAACCACTATCTTGGGTGCTGTTCATGAGACTCAAATCTATAAGTTACATGGGACATTAAATAGTCTAACAAATTAAAAAAAATATGAAGAGAAAAGTTAAGAGTCAAATTTGAAATACCAAGTTCAAATTACATAATTTCTTTTGTAAAATTTGTATGAAAAAAGAAATGATAAATATAATAAATTTTTCATTTTTATTCTTTCAATCAATAACTGATGTAAACTTGATATGGATGAATTAATATGGATTAACTTCAGACATCTAAAGTGTACATAAAATGAAACATTTTTTTATAAATTATTTGTTTATATATAAAAGATAAATCTAGTGTATAAGGCTCCTCAATTTATGAGGGTCGGATAAAGGTCATTAATGTTGGCAATCTTCTCTTTGTTTTTGCAAAAAGACTGTTTGTATGACTCGAACTCATAAACTTCCAATAACAAAAAAATAATCTGACTAGTTGTTCCAAACTCGCACCCTTAAATTATATGTATATTTTTATAATAGAATTAGTCAAATTTTAATATGTTCGGAATAAATAGCCATTTATTTAATCAAATCAACAATGCAGTACATGATTATATTGTTTTGATCAATTGGTACATAAAATTACCATAAGATGGGAATGACAATATTGTACGCATTGCATAAATTATCCAGTATGATGCTCATTACTTTATATGCTTCATTAATTTTATTCTAATGTTCACTGGTGCTTATCTTTTTATATCCTATAAATAAGCGCCAAAATTGTTGGGACCCGATCCGGAGACCGGCGCCCCAACCCGAAAACGGAGAAAAACGAAGGAAACAAAGCATATTCAAATCGAATAAATCGAATCACAACATGCGGAAGCAAACGCGAAACAAATACGAAGGTATCGAATCAAAACGAATCGAATACAAATCGAAAGACAAAGCGAACGAGTCAAAGACGAAACAAAAACTGAACCCGACATCCGAGAACTCAAATAGCGAAGAAAA
>JANIHY010000006.1:52350473-52363917 GCA_027479065.1 Erythroxylum brevipes | reverse complement strand
TTATTTATAAAAATAATTAAACATTGATAAATAATTTAATTTTGTAATTTTTATTTTCATTATACTTTGCCACAAGTAATGTAATAATTGTTAGATTTGTGTTCTTGTAGAGTTCACATAAGTTTAGCGATAATGTGACTAAATTGAATAATTTAAGTTACTCAATTCAAAGATTACATAAATGGTTTGCTTTATTATAAAAATACATATAATTCTATTAAACATGTCGTGATAATAAAACAATAATAAAAATAATATTCAACCATTTTCGCAACTTATAGAATAGGATAATATTTAACTTAGAAAACTTAGAATATTTAATAACTTAAAATATAATCTACTATATTTTCTCCTAAGTGTATTAACTTCTTGTATTTGTAGAAATTAATGTTTCTCTATCATTAAAACTTACTCTTTTTTCATTTTTAATATTTGATATTAAATTTTGCTATTTATTTTTTTCTTCTATCTCATATATAATACCATTGATATATCTTTGTGATATATTGTGAATCTATTGGTGTTTGGTTGTGCCTACATACTTCTTCCAATTTCGTACAGGTGCTTTTGTTCTTTTTCTAGTCCGACTATGTTATAACTGGTTTATATTACGTTACCTAAAAAGCATTTTTCTAGAAGCAAAAAAGGGAAAATAAGAAAACAAGTAGAACAGTTGATAGAATTCCAGAAAGGAGTAATTAACAAATTTATTAAAAGAGTAGGCTTCTCTAGTGAGAGTCCCGAGGAATTAGGTGAAGGTAGTTTTGAAAAACATAAAGAAAACCTAAGTGATGAGATTCATATTCACAAGGATATTAAAAATTTGTGTGAGCATGATCATGTACCAAATGCATCCGCTTTAGAAAACTTGAAGGTAGATGAGCAAGTAAGCCCTATATTGGATATTTATGATCCTAGAAATTGGAATAATCTTGATAATAAAGTAAGGGATATTTTAGTTTAAAAAAAAGGGCTTGTAAGATAATCGAATCTTATGTTTCCTTTAGACAACACCTCTCGTCATTTTTATGTTTTTATTATTATAGAAACTTATGTAATGGAGATATTAGAGATAGAAAATGGTTGGTTTATTCTAAACATATAGATAAAGTATATTGTATTTGTTGTAAGTTGTTCAAATCTAATAATAAACAAAATGCATTAGCAAATGATGGATTTAGAGATTGGAAGCATCTTAGTGAAAGACTCAAAGAACATGAGTATTGCATTGAGAATATGACTAATATGAGAACTTGAAATGAATTAAGAGTCAGATTGAGCAAAAATCAAATAATTAATAAATATTTGCAATAAGAAATTGTAAAGGAGAAAGAACGTTGGAGACAAGTTTTGATAAGAATAGTTTATGTTGTGAAATATCTTCCTAAATATAATTTAGCTTTTTGAGGATCCAATGAGAAACTTTACCAAGATTGTAATGGTAATTTTTTAGGATTGATTGAGATGATTGCTTGATTTCATTCAATAATGCAAGATTACGTTAGACGTATTCAAAATCATGAAGTCATCATCATTATCTTGGTCACAAATTCAAAATGAGTTGATTTCTCTAGTGGACTATTGTATTAAAACTTCTATCATAGGGATCATAAAGAGGTGAAATACTTTTCTATTATTCTTGATTATGCACTAGATTTGAGCCATCAAGAACAAATGAGTTTGTTAGTACGGTGTGTGAATATGTCAAATAAAAAATAAAAATAGAGGAATATTTTTTAGAGTTATTGAAGGTAGATGACACATCTAGATTGGGATTTTTCAATGAATTATTAAGTGCTTTTAATTCTCTTGATCTTAATGTTTATAATGTAAGGGGTTAAGATTATGAAAATGGTTCTAATATGAAGGGAAAACATCAAGGGGTTTAAAAGCGATTACTTGAAATAAATCCAAGATCATTATATATGTCATGTATTTGTCATAATCTTAATCTTACTCTTAGTGATATGGCACATTATTGTGTTAAAAATGTTTCATTTTTTGGAGCTGTGCAACACATATATGCATTATTTTCAAGCTCTCCTAAAAGGTGGAAGGTTTTGCTTGATAATGTTTTAGGTTTAACCATGAAATCATTGTCTAACACTTGTTGGGAGAGTTGAATAAAAAGTATTAAATCTATTAGATTTCAAGCTCCTAAAATAAGTTTGGCTTTGATGGAATTATCTAGATCTTATGATGATGCCAAGATAAAAAGTGAAGCAGAAAGTTTGGTTAGTGTACTTAAGAGTTTTTAGTTTTTTTTGTTATGGTTATTTGGTATGATATTTTATTCCCTATTAACATGTTGAGTAAAAATTTGTAATCTAAATCTATGTGCATTAATGCTACCATAAAGCAATTAAAAGGTTTGATAGTGTTTTTTTTAGAAATATAGAGATGAAGGGTTTGGCTCTAGTATGAATATTGTCAAAAGTACTGTACATGAGATGAATATAAAGCCTACATTTCCAACTAGATGTTGTTTTATTAGGAAAAGACAATTTGATGAAATTGACAATGATGGAGAAATACAATCAACTGAGGATTCTTTCAAAGTAAATTACTTTCTAGTTGTTATAGAATGATGTTATGATCATTTCATATTTGATTGAGTATGTAAACTTATAAATTGTGTCACTTATGTTTTATACAAACATGTAAACTTATTACTATTATTACTATTTTGTTACTACTATTACTATTTTTGTGATTTTATTATTACTGATATTTGCAAGATATTATTAGCTGATGTTATGATCATTTAATATTTGATTGAGTATGTAAACTTATAAATTGCGTCACTTATGTTTTATACAAACATGTAAACTTTAAGTTTACATGTTTGTATATTGTAGATTTATTGGGACCTTTGTTTTTACTTCGCTCAGGGGCTATAAAACAATCGGAACAACCCTGCCTGGAAGTAAAAGGTTGTGAGGTTGACGAAGTGGAATCCATTGATGTGGAGCTTCGAGGAGGCATAAAGATGAATCCATGATCATATAAGACACTATGGTGTAAAGCTGAAGGTGGAAGAGATGGATCTTGAAGAGTTGGTCACTAAGATTAAGAAAGGAATCAAAAGAGATGGTTAAAAAAAGAATAGTTAGCCTTAAATTGCATGGTGGGTCTTCCATATATAAAAAGAATAAGAAGTGGAATGCTTGTAAAATAGTTTTTAAAAATAGCTAAAGAATTGACAGGAACTAGTTTTGCATCCGATAACACCAATAGAGGTAAAATAACTTTAGGCACAGGACATGTCATGAAGAACCTGAGAGATGGTTCAGGTTTTGGGTTTTTGATTGAAACTTCCATAGCTCATTACAAGCATTGTTTGAGTTGATCGAATCAAACTTTTGAGCTAATTTTGAGGGAAGAATGATCTTAGACTACCTGTTTGTAGCTCCTTATATCTCTTCTCATTCTTGGTCACGAAAATGGGATGAAGTTAAGGAAGATTAGGAGTTTTAACTTGCATATGGAATGGGAACTTGGAGAGTAAGCAAAGAGAGCTTAAAAGAAGCAAGAGAAATGGTGAAACTGAACCAAAACTTGTATAAAGTGAAGCTTGGAGGAGAAAACCAAGATAACCAGATAATTCTAGAGTGGAAAAGAACTCTATTGTTAAGAGTTTCTATCAGATTAGGCTAAGAATAGGAATAGGAAAATATTGTGTCCCACAATAATAAATTTAATTTTTTTCTTCAACTTAATTAAAATCTGGGTCCCGCTTGCCACCTCAACGTTGACATGACATAGGGTGCCACTCACTTCAATAAAAAATACTTTTTAAGTGTCAATCAGCATTAACCTAGCATTTAACATAATCGTGTGAATTTTCTGTTAGGGTGAGATTAAACTTTAATGTTTTGTAAATATTAGGGTTATAATTGTTCAATTTGGAATGTTTGAGTAAAACTTAACGATTGGTGAAAAACTTAAGAGTCAAAAATAACCTTTTTTCCATTTTAGTATCTATCATGAAGAATTATTTTGATACAGTTAAAAGTTTAGATGCAAAGGGTAAGCATGCAGTTAATTAAGTTAAATTGAAGTATGTGTAAGTTAGTCTACAATTAATCTTTATATTAGTTTTGGTTTAAAAAGTTGAGGCAAATATCTTGAAGTATTTTTTATTTTCCCTCTTTTCTGGATATGCTAACTAGGGTCAAGTGTTCTTACATTCTTACATGTGAATCCACCTCGCAAACTCTTTGTTTTGCTTCTTAATTGATTTGGAGGAGAGACTCATAGTTGAATGTACTCATTTAATAAAAAAAAAATTAAGTAACTACTGTATTATGTTCAACGTAATTGTTGCAACAGATGATGGGTTCACTCAAAATGAACACTAGACGGCGACTCTCAGCCATGATCGACATAGAGGACATGCAAGCAAACGTGTATTTCTCTCAGTGATAAGTTTCTCATATTCTTTCAATATTTCTCTCGACTTGTAACAAGTAATTTGATGTCCATGTGAGCC
Source organism: Erythroxylum brevipes (assembly GCA_027479065.1). Lineage (NCBI taxonomy): Eukaryota > Viridiplantae > Streptophyta > Magnoliopsida > Malpighiales > Erythroxylaceae > Erythroxylum > Erythroxylum brevipes. The sequence continues at coordinate 52,359,425 of JANIHY010000006.1, read as the reverse complement.
TTTATAGATATAGAGAGAGAGCAATGCTACAAATAATGCACTTTTTACCATCACTTTTTATTAATAAGACGAGTACTCCCCTTAATTCAAAGGAGAGCCATGTGATATGCAATTAAAATACATTAAAGAATGAACAAAATATTATTAACAAAATCAAGTATCTATTGTTCTTATATAACCACTCATAAGTATATCCAAAATACTACATTTGATCCTTTAATAGTGATAGAAGAATACAAGAAATGTAACAAAAAAAGCTCAAAAATTTATTGAAACAACATTTCCTTTTTATAGGCTATTAATCCAAGTTTGTTATAACAAAAAAAGGAATCTGACAAACAAACTTGTGCTATGTTTAAGAGACTGAAAGCAAAAAGAGGCCAAAGAGAAATAAACAAAGGGGGCTTAAGCCTAAAGATGGAAACATCTAGAAATGGACTTAAAGAAAAGCCAAAAGCCCAAAAGAAACAAAACAAAGAAAAAGAAAGAAAGAGTTTGGTTTCATTAGACTTTCAAGTAGGGTTTTCTCAGTCTCTTCTTCTATCAAGTTTGGCAGCTACTCGTGAAACTTTGCCATAAGCTAGGCGATGGATGTCGCGAATCACGCCTAGCTTCACAAGCTTTGCATCTAAAAATGCACGGAGAAATTATTTTTCATAAATCATGATCATCTGTATATTTGTTAGTGTTATTCTCTTAGTGTTTTGTTATTCGATTGCTGCTATTGCTATTTTGTTGTTTGTTGTTGCTATTTTTAGTGATTTTATTGCTACTAAAATTTTGCAAGATATTATTAGCTGATGTTATGATTACTTAATATTTTGTTGAGCGTGTGGACTTATAAATTGTGTCGCTTATGTATAGATATTAAATTTAATTATAAAATATGCTTTTAAATTTACACGTTTGTCTATTGCCAATTTATTGGGGCTTTTTTTTACTTCACTCAGGGCCTATAAAATGTTAGGAATGGTCCTGTTGAGGAGATATAGGAGCCACTATAGTTTGCATGAGGTGGTGGCGAGGGCTCGGTATTTGGCTTCGAAAGAGCTTTTGAAGATGATGGCCTACTTCTTAAACTTTCAAGAGATCAAGGAAGAGTCGAGAAAAATGCAGTAGTCGATGATGGACTTGCAAGAATCTAGACAAGTACCCCAGTCAGAATCTGAGTAGGTGCAAAGTTAAAGACTTAAGTCAAGTCGAAACAAGAGTCTTTGACTAGGCGATCCTTTAAGGTAACGAGGTATGCAATGCATTGCCTAAAGGTGGTCTTTAGTTGGACTGTTAATAAATTGTGACAGTTGCTGGATCGCAAAGGAGATTTATAGTCTAGTAGTGGTCAAATAAATGAGTTTTCCAATTAGGCAGTGGAAAAAAGTTGGGTCCAAGATGAGGTCGCCAATAGAGCTTAGTCTAATGTCTAAAGTCATTGGTGTTAAAGCTGGTTTAGAGTGCAGAAAAGGTCAAGGGTGTATTTGCGTTGATTGAGGTTAATGCCTGAGGACGATCATGCCAGCTCCAGCTCTAAGAAATATTTTGTTGGCCCAAGATCTTTTATTTTGAAGATGTCGTCAAGAAACTATTTAGTGGACTGGATAAGCTCAAGTGTGCTACTACAAGTAGCAAATCATCTATGTAGACCAATAAGATGATGAAGTTTCCATTCGAGGATTTTTTGAACATGAAGTGGTCAGAATGGGATTGTACAAAACCATCAGACATGAGGGTGGTGGTCAGTTTCTGGTGCCATTGGCGACTAGCTTGCTTCAGCCCATAGATGCTCTTTCGAAGATAACATACTAAGTTAGGATGTGGAAGAGTAAGACCAAGAGGTGGCTTCATGTAAACTTCCTTATGTAAGTCTCCATGTAAGAAAGCAGTATTCACATCTAGTTGGTGTAAAAACCAGTTCTTTTGTGTTGCTAATGCTAACAGAATTCTGATTGTTGTTGTCTTTACTATAGGGGAAAAAGTTTTTGTATAGTCTAAGCCCTCTTATTGGGTAAAACCTTTAGCTACCACCCGTCTTTTACAACATTGAAGGCTCCTATCTACATTAAATTTGTTCCTGAATATCCATTTTCAATCAATTGCATCCTTTCCTGAAGGTAAGAATTCAAGATCCTAAGTTTTATTAGCTTGCAGATTTTTCAATTTAGTTTGCATGGCATCCCTCCATTCTTTATGTTGAACTGCCTGTTTATAAGTGTGAGGTTCTTTTAAGGAGCTAAGATTAGCTGAGAAAACATAATGTTGTGGGGACAGGTGGTCATAAGAGATGATGGAAGATAAAGTTTGAGGAGAGGTGTGCGGGATTGTAGGGAAATCATAGTCAGCTAGATGGGATGGGGGTCTATTCTACCTTATGGAGTGGTGAAGATGAGGATTTTGTGATGGTGTAGGGGATGAGGAAGAAGATGGGAAAATTTTAGTAGGCAAAGGTGGAAGAATTAAAAAGGGTAGAGATAAGGAGTCTTCTGGTAGTGAACTATTGTGGGTAAGCAATATAGGAGAAGGTGTCGGATTGACAAGTGTGCTTAGCAAGGGAAACTTGTCTTCATAGAACAGTACATCTCTAATCAAAATATAGTGATTGGAGTTGAGATCAAACACCCTATATCTTTTAGTGCCTATAAAGAAACCAACAAAAATACAATTTTTAGCTTTTGTATCAAATTTGCCTCTGTTTACTTCTTTAGTGGAAGTAAAACAAAGATAACCAAATACTTTTAAGGGAGTTAAATCTAGGTTAGTACCAAATAGGAAAAAAAAGGGTAATTTTAAGATAGAAGAGGAGAGGGAATATGATTTATTAGATAGACTGTATATAGGACATAGTCTACCCAAAACTTTGTAAGCAGGTTGGCTTGCATTTTTATCGCTCTTGCAACAGAAAGAATATGTTGATGCCTTATTTCAACTCTTCCATTCTCTTAAGGAGTTTCAACGAATTTGGTTCATGTAAGATCCCCTGTTCTTTGTAAAAGGTCAACATTGAAAATTCAACACCATTATCACCGCGAATTCTCTTTAACTTTTTATCAAATTGTCTTTCAATATAACAACAAAAAGCTTTGATTATTTCTCTAGTTTTTTATTTTTGTTTCATCAAATATATCCAAGTCGTAATGCTATGATCATCCAAAATAGTTAAGAAAATTTTATGCCCTAGGATAGATGGTGTGTGGTAAGGACCCTAAATGTTAACATGTATAAGATCAAAGCAAGAGTTTGCAATAGAAATGCTAGAATGAAACAGTTTTTTTTAGAAATGACAAATATCACATTATTCTGTAAACTGAAAGGTTATTGATGGATCTAGTCTAGACAAGGTTTGTAGCCTTTGATTAGAAATGTGTCCTGGCCTTTTGTGTCATAGGTTGTCTTGGTGTGAGGAAACATAGCAAAGAAGGAGGCATTGGACCTGAGTTGATGGAGAGAGGTAATACAAGTCGTAGACTTGTTTAGCAAAACCAATCATCCTCATAGATTTGGTGTCCTGAATTTGACATGAATGAGATGAAAAAATTAGTTGACAAGGATAAGAACTAGTGAGCTTGCTGATTGAAAGTTAAGTTAAAAGAGAAAACAGGCACAAAAAGCACGTTGGTAAGGGTGAGTGAAGAGATGTTAACTGTTCCAATGTGTGTTATTAAAACAAAATTGCCATTTGGCAGTTTGACATTCAATGAATCCATTGTTTTATAGGTTGTAAAGAAATACAAAGAGTAGAGAATGTGGTATGTTGCTCCAGAATCGAGTAACCATATGAATGACCATAAGGTAGAAAAAGAAATAGGTTTGAGTGTAGCTGGATGATCAGTTTATGTTCACCTGAGGTATACTAACAATTTTTCCTTTTAAGTCTTCTTCCTTGTGCAAAATTTGCATCAATTGTGTGAACTATTGTTGAGTGAGACTGTAATTTGTAGGTTCTTGGGTCGATTCCTTGACAAGTGAGAGGGATCCCATGACTGAAGTTGAGTTGTCTAGGTGATTTTCAATATGATTGACTATTTTGAACTTAGTTTAATTGTTGCCTTTGGCTGAATAAGAGGGTCTTGCATTGGATGACAAATTGGGGAGATAACCATGCTTCTTATAACATTTAGCTTCAATACGGCCAATGTTCTCACAAAAAGTGCAAATGGGTTTTTAATTCTGTTAGTAATCTCTATTGGGATCTGTTTTGCTATAAAATACTTATGGATGTTCTCACAAAAAGTGCAAATGGGTTTTTAATTCTGCTAGTAATCTCTATTGGGATCTGTTTTGCTATAAAATACTTATGGTTTTATAACTGGGGAGGATGAACAGTGATATGCTAAATTGTTTATTTGTCTTTCATGTTGTAAGACCATTGCAAAGGTTTTTTTTAATGTCTGGCAAATGGTCCATGAGCATTATGTAGGATTTTACAATTGAAAAGACTCATTTACAGCTCTTAAAAATCTGATAACGCAATCTCCTTCTTGTTAGGTTTTAATGATAGTCAGGGCATCACAGTTGCATTATGGTTCACATTTACATTTAGGTATTGGTCTAAGATTAAAAAACTCATCCCATAACATTTTAATGTGAGTATAATAATCTGATACTAAGAGTGTACCTTGTCTGAAATTGAATATTTCTTCTTGTAGATCAGATATTCTGAATGAATCAGTCTGCGAAAATCTTCCTTCTAAATCATTCCATGCTTCAACTGTTGTATCAAACCATATGACACTTTGAGCTATAGAATATGATACTGATCGCAACAACCATGACAATACCATTATATTGCATCTGTCCCAATATATGAATGATGGATCTTCTTTGTGTGGCATCATAATAGTTCCATCAATAAACTTTGAGCTTGCTTTTTGACAGCAAAGCCATCCTAATAAATCTTTCCCAGGAATGGTAATTGGAACCAGTTAAAAGGGAGGACTTAAGGACTAGAGAAGGATTCTCATTGGGATGAAGGTAGTACGGACTAGCAAGGTGGTCTTCTGGTCTAATTGTATTTTGATTATATGACTAATTTTGGCCACCAACTATAATGGCGTATGACAAGCCTGGAACACCTGACATGATGAAAAGGAAGGAATCGAAAATGAAGAAGAAAAAGAAAGGAAATCAAATCAAGCTGAAGATAATCAGAGAAAGGAGGGGACGGAGCCAAGAAAAAAGAACAGAGCTATTCGCTCTGATACCATGATAGAAGAATACAAGAAATGTAATAGAAAAGACTCAAAACTTTATTGAAACAGATTTGTCTTTTTATAGGCTGTTAGTACAAGTTTGTTATAACAAAAAAAAGGAACCTGACAAACAAAATTGATCTACGGTTTAAGAGATTAAGAGCAAAAAAAGCCAAAAAGAAATAAACAAAAGGGGCTTAAGCCTAAAGATGGAAACATCTAGAAACGGACCCAAAGAAAAACCTAAAGCCTAAAAGAAACAAAATAAAGAAAAAAATAAGGAAGAGCCCGGTCTCATTAATCTTTCAACTAGGGTTTTCTCAGTCTTTTCTTCTAATAGGTTTGGTAGCTTCTCGTGACAGATAGCATTGAAAAGGAAAAAATATCATTAACCAAATTGTTCATTCAAAGAGAAATGTCGAAATTCACAGAAAGCTTGACATTTTCCCAATTTATGAGGGAATACAAATGAGCGTGTTTTAAACTACTTTTGTGTAAACTTTAGTTTTAGGGTGACTTTTGAATTGAAGTAATACAAATAATTATTTAGAACTATCATTATAGCCTTTTATGTTTACCTTTCTAAACAAGTCATATATCATTATAGCCTTTATGTTTACCTTTCCAAATAAGTCATATGTTAATTAAAAACAAATTACTCCTACTTTCTTAAAAATGTCATTTAATTTAGATCTAACCCGAAGTAATTCTTAAGTTTATTATTAACTACTCCCCATCATCATCACACCCAATCTAAAATTCTGCAGTGAAACGGGATCTGGGAAGGTCTGATAGTACGCAGTCTTACCCCTACATAGTAGAGAAGTTGTTTCTTATAGACCCAAATATAGATGTGACAGAAAAATAGANNNNTGGATTTCTTATGTTCTGCGTGATTTTCAGATTCCCATTGTTTCCCCTGTTTCTTTGAAGTGTGATAATCAGGCTGCCCTTCATATTGATGCTAATCCCGTTTTCCACGAACGAACTAAGCATTTGGACATTGATTGTCACATTGTTCGTGATCAGCTGTCCAGGGGTTTTCTTTCGTTATCTCATACTTCTTCCTCTACTCAGCTGGTTGATTTGTTTACTAAGTCTCTTTCTGCTCCTATGTTTGCTAATTTTCTTGCCAAGCTGGGCTTGTTTGATTTCTTGCAAGCTCCAACTTAAGGGGGGGTTGATGATTATTTATTATTGATTAGCGGTTTATTTTCAATTAGTTAGTTATCAAGATTAGTTACGTGTATTAGTTTAGAGAGTCGTGTATATAAGCTGAGCTGATGCTTTGTACAGATGAGATGAAATATACAAAAAGTTTTCACATATTCTCTCTACCATAGATTTGTTCAGTCTCTGTAATTCCTTTAGGAGGTGTTGCATAATCTGGCACTTCACTAGAGTTTTTCATTCCATGACTCCATAATGGAACATGGGAGGGACGAGCACAGATAGCAGTATTAGGAAATGCTCTTCCTTTATCAGAAATATCTTCCCTAAAATTCAATGATGATTGGGAATCATCAATGTTAATTGTATTCTATTAATTAGCGATAACAAATTTTTAATGTTATTATTTCAGCATAGTAGGTATATAAAAATTAGCGATACAATTTTCAAAATAGTTAATATATAGAAGAAAGCTTGATGATAACTTTCCATCCACGACAATAACAACAAAAACTTTGTAACAGTTCCACTAATCGCAGGATCCGAAGAGGTTCAAAAGTATATAACCTTACTCTTTAAGTAATTATAGAAATGTTGTTTCTAACTGAGGATCACTTTCTATTTACGTAACATAAAACCTTTTAGGCAAATAAAACCAGCTTGAATAAAAGTAAATGTATTACCATGATCAGGAGTTAAATCTATAACAGTTATAGTTCATCTCACAAGTTGTGGAAATACTGATTCAGAAAGGCATGTTCTTACACCAAATGTAGACTATTAGCTGATTATCTCAACCACATTACCCCAAATGTAGATCCTTAAGCTAGAGTTCAGGAAAAGGCCTAAATCCAAGTTCTAAAACCAGCACCACAGGCCCAAAGGGACAAATATAAATGCGAGGGCATTGCAATTTTCATAGATTCGCTTTTGGAAAGGACAGACAGTCGGAGCATTCACTTCATCTTCTTTGATGTTGTTGCCTTTCAAGCTTATAGAACTTGGTATTACAGAACTAACTTTGTATTCACTGTAATTTAATGCACTACAAGAAATTAATACAATCCACGACGTTTTATTGATAAAACGTCACGGATTGTAAACATTTTTTGCGACGTTTTAAAAATGTCACAAAAAATTGAACTTTTTTGCGACGTTTTATTAAAACGTCACAAATTGATAACACTTTTTGCGACGTTTTTTAATTAAAACGTCGTAAAATAAAAATAACTACGTTTTCTTAAAGAAGACGTCGTTGTTGGTTGAGTCAACATTTTCGTTTAATTATTTCATGTGCGCGGGAAACGCCATTAGGGACCTATTAACGCCATTAGGGACCTAAAGTAAATTTAAAAGCCCAACCAACGTCGCTGCTCTCTTTTTAGTCTCCCAACTTCCGTGTCGTTTTGATTCTCTTCGCCTCCTTCCTGAAGACCTAATCTTTGCTTCACTTATCACTGCTGAAGTTTGCAGGTTGCCGTCGATGGTGAGTCAGCCTCAGACGTCTACGGTTGCCGAATAATTAAATTGTACCACCCACCGGCCATTCTTAAGTCAATTTCTACTTTGCTTTCGTCATTTCGTACTTTAGTTTTTCTTCTTTCAAGCCGTTTTGTTCTTTGTTTCAACGATGAGAGGGGCTTTTCGTTTCAACAATGTGGCTATAAAAAATAATTGCCTTGTGTTTGGGAAACTAGATTTTCGTAGAAATTGATTATCAGTTGTGTGGATTATAGCGGCAATGTTTTATTTTTTCGTCTCAGGATTCATTCATTACTTTGTTGTTAATTTGAATTAGATCCAAGAATTTACTCATGACTCCCGAATTGTTAGAGTGGACTGGAGATTGGGTTTTCTGTTGTTCTGCTACTTGTCAGCTACTGTTGGAGGAGCAGAGTACCTCAAGTACGAAGACCCCAAACAGCCGTTGGGTTTGCGAATCAAAGACTTGATGAACCGAATGACTCTGGCCGAAAAGATTGGGTAAATGGTCGAATGACTCTGGCCGAAAAGATTGGTCAAATGGTGCAAATCGAGCACAATGTTACGACTGCAGATGCCTTCTCTTCCGCCCACCAACATCACCACCAAGCAGATCCAAAAGGTATAGTTTTGGGTGCGTATTTGCTCACTTATCGTTAACTGTTTGCTTATTTGTTTGTATACCTATAAAGTTGTATATTATGTAGTGGAAACTTGGGAGTTTCGAGCCTCTTGATGATTATTCTGCAAGGAAGGAGTATTTTGTAAAGGCGTATTTGTATATTTGCTTATCTTGTTTCAAATTTGGCTTGCTTTTGGTGTAGTTTGTTGGAATTAATTTCTTCTGTTTCCAACTTTTATAAGCTATTGATTATGTAATAACTGTTTCTTGGCTGTAGGAAATTGGCATTATTTTTCTGAAGCTATAGTCTGATTTTTACCAGCAACACATGAACTTACCAGTTTTGTTCTGTCAGTCAGAAACGATACCAACGTCATGAATCTACATACTTCCGTGAAACATTTTGGTTGCAATATTATTTTCATCTTGATTGATTTTGGCTTAGAAAAACAGATTGCAAAGAAAGGATTGATTAGTATAATACGATTTCCTATG
>JANIHY010000006.1:52287877-52304922 GCA_027479065.1 Erythroxylum brevipes | reverse complement strand
AAACAAGTGCGAAGCTAATAGGATCGAATTAGTTTTGACCCACTTGTCACATATGTTTCGATTTTCCATATCCGCTTTTAATTTCCGATTCATGTATTTGATTCGCTATATGATCCGACTCATTGTTTTCGTTCCATTTCGGATTCAATTGAAACAGTGATAGTGTTAAGTGTAAGAAGTTGGGTTCTGGAAACGGGATCCAACAGATGTGGTATCAGAGCAAGAGAGTAAGTGGTAAGTTACATGCAGTTTGGTTTGGGTTCCAACAAATAACCTTTAGCAAACATAAATAAACCTTGATTGACCCACCATTTTGAGATAAAAGAAAATACCATCTTGTGTACTGAACATCATGTATTTGTAAGGTGGTTTGTGATGAATAAGAAGTTGAAAATGAAGAAGAAAGATGGGACAATAGGAGGGAATATTATAAATAAATCTAAATATTTTTATTCACTTTATCACATAGCAATTAGACACAGTGCTTAAGTGTAAAAAATAATAAACCTTGTCACGTTAAAATTAATTTAATATTTAACTGATAGAAAATTAATTATTTTAAATTTTTCATCTATTTAAAGTTTGTTTTGTACGTTTTGAAAATGTTATGATTCAAATTGTACAATTTAAAATATTAAAGTTCAAGTTGTAATTTGGTGAAAATCCTTTTTACCTATTATAATTTATTGATACCCTAACTTAAGATTAAGATTATTTTGATGTTACAAATAAAATGAAGTGATTTACACTTCTAATTTGTTGGTTAATACAACTTATTTCTAACAAAAACTTTGATATAAAATATTGCTTTATTACAAAATGAATATAAATATTTGTTGGGAGATAATCTACTACTAGCATTTTGCCTTAAACTTTGAAGGCAACATTAAACGCATTAGGCGAATGAAAGACACCATCGACGGATACAAAAACAATTAATGAAGAGCTCCAACTGCCAATCAATATTAGCAATTGCACTTGAATACATTACACATTAAATTAGAGAAACAATTTTAGGTTGGGATCAGTGGAGCAACAATGATGCAGCATACTTTGACCTAATAACATCAATGCATACTTTAACAGGATAAGGAATTTATGTGGCGTGCTTTGCGGAATATTTTACCAACCAAGGAGAGGTTAAAGAGGAGAGGAGTTGAGGTTGATTTAGGGTGTCCATGGTGTCGTGAGGAGGAGGATGTGAATCATGTTCTTGTGGCATGTTGTAAAGCTCGTGGAGTCTGGAGGCAAGGCGGGTTTGTGGAGGAAGACACTAACCCTTCTTTTATTAATTTCTTCTTTTAGGTACTCAAGGGTGGTGACAAAATTCAGATCCAAAAATTTGTGATTTATGCAAGACACATTTGGATGGCAAGAAATAATATGCTTTGGTCTCATAAAAATACAACATGCTACACAACGCATTTGGAAGCTCTAAATTTCTTGGAGCTTTGGAATCATTCTAGGCTACTTGCATCGGCTTCTTCTTCATCAACAAGTAGATTATTGCAACGTTTTTCATCTTCTTCTCTGACGGACAGCAGCAATAATGATTGGCAGTTTTTCATTGACGGAGCAGTATTCCATCGTGAAGGTAAGCTTGGCTTTGGAGCAGTGTTGGAGAGCACAGAAAGAGAGTTTATTAGAGCTTTTTCTGGTCATTATGTTGGTGGTGTGGATCCCTTGATTGCGGAAGCACTAACACTTCAACAATCCTTGCAAATTCTAAGACAGCAGCACATTGAAGGTGGTGGTACTATTTTTATGGATTCTAAAATTTTATTTTTCGCACTTAGCTCACCGGATTTTGATCTTTCCGAGTTGGGTACTGTTATTTGTGATTGTAAGACTTTGTTATTATCGCTACCGAATATTTCTTATAGGTTGATTCGTAAGGAAACCAATAGACGTGCTCATTCTTTAGCTCGAGCATCTACGGATTTGGGTTTTTACTCCTCAATTTCTGAGTGAATTTTATCATCAATGAGAATTTGAGTATTTTGCTCTTAAAAAAAATACAATTAATGTCTTATTTATGTAACTCTTTTTAAGTCCTTTCCAAAAGCCTAATCTTTTAATTTTTACTGAATCAAAAAAGAAATAACTATAGGCTCAAATTATATGAGTTTTATGTGGAACTTGGTAAGTGATTACAGCATCAAATGTTGAGGTAGTTGGTAATCAGCTGATTACATTAGCTATTAGCTGATTCTTTCGATAATTAGATAATAGTTAATTATATCACCTGATTTGATCAGTGAATAATATCAACTGTTTATTAAAAATGTTTGATAAAATTAGTTATTTAACATTAATTGTTTATGTGTAAAATGACAGAAAAATATTAAGTTTAAAAAACTTATAAGAACATAAATACTATATTACTTAAGATTTTACCCTATTATGATATTCCTACATAAAAATATTCCATTATAATTAATAATAGAATTTTTAAAAATTTATTCAATTTACTTTAAAGTGCAATATTTTAATATCTTATTTTGAGATTATTGTTTTTAAATATCTTATTTTGATTTACTAGGACTAATTCTTAATTTGAATAATGTATTGTTTCTTTTTTAGTCTTTTTAAGCGTCTTTATATTTGTTACAAACAGCTCAAATATTACAAAATTTTCCTTTTAAAAGCAAGAAAAGGAAAACAAGTGGCCTACATGTAAGTTTGCGTTGTGAAACAATGAAAAGAAATAGGGCACACTTGTCATTCTCAAAAAGCTATAGGCAAAACGCTAGTAATACGAAGCTTGTTAAAAATCAACAAACAAATATATTAACTATTTGACTATGTCAAATAACTAATATCCTCTTATCAGCTGATTTTTGGCTGAAAAGCCATCATCCAAACGGACCTTAATGTCTGTAAAAAATACTCATAAAAAAAACCAAACACATGGCATTTGGCAACAATAGTTTGGGTAGCTATAGCTATTGCATCAGAAGCAATAACTACTGATTAAACAACAAATGTTCAATCCCATGAGACATCAGATGGGTTAGAGACTAGATTTTGTGCATCATGAGACAAGAGCATCTAATATGAGCCACCACCAAGTCACAAATGTACAGAAGCCGGCGGCTTGGTTCGTATGAAATCAATTGATTGGCCTGGATCGTTGTGCACTTCAGTCGCATTCCTTCCATCTGTCAATTTAACACAAGTTTGTAATTCTATTAATCATAAATTCACCCAAAGATGATCACGCTGTGTAAATAGCAATTAAAACCTTCCTACGGTCCTACCTTGATTTAGAGACAATGCAATAGAATCATGAGCTGTAGAAAGACTCTGCAACTCTGCATCAGAGTTTGGTGCATCACTTATCACTACATTTAGATTCAGAGGAGTCACTGATGATTCTTGGTTTTCAGTTACCTGTATGTAGCAAATAAAATATTAATCAGTAATTTGAACTGGACTACCCCCAACATCCAGGACAAGACAGTTTATTTATAGCAATAAAATACAAAAGGAAAAAGGGCTTCAACCTCGAGAGAATTAGAAACATTGGACGCTAGACTTCCTGAACCATGAGCAGTATCAGCCTCCGTCTTGGGCTCATGTAATGTAGAGTCTGTCACATGAAGGCTATGGCTATCTTGTTGCACATGACCACCGGCATCTTCCTCAATTCTTCTAGGAAACTTTGATTTGTTATTGTTGTCACCATTCAGCAAAATACCAACTTCTTCACCAGTCCTTTTTCTAATATGTGCATATCATGATAAGGACATCCACCAATACTGAAATAAAGAAGAAAGGAAAGTACACCAGAAATTGATGATTGCCAAGGAACAACAAGAACTACCATATCCACACCTTGTGCTTCCAAGATCAGTTGTATGCGGGGGGCTTGGCTTGTTAACAAATAATATTCCACGTAGTGACCTCCCATCAATGGTTGTTTCAATACTATATCCATGAGGGAAGCTTTCAGTAACTTTGGCTTGAAATGTGATCTTCCCTTGATAAAGCACTTGATTCAATCCGAAATGTTCACCACCTGCAAAGAAAGCACTACCCTTCTTAGGAAAATTGCTCAAATCCAAATGTAAGAATCACTCTTCCTTCTTGGATTATCAACTCTTAATTTAGCCAAGTGCCTTCTTAATCTAAGTAACAGCTCATTTCCTTTTCTTATTTTATCATGTTGCCATAGTTTCCATGTTATCTTTCATACACAATCCATTCACTTGTGAAGCTCTTCAAAACTATAAACCAAGTATACCTGTTAACTCTTCTGCTGGAGTATTGAAATTAAAATTTTCTAACTGCAGTATAATATTTTCTTATCTGATGCCATGATGCCCATCTCATCTCAGAGAAATAGCTCTTTTGCAATGTCATGTATATGGTGTATATGGGCATACATACAGCAAAAATACTTGTATAGCATTACTTACAATTCTATTACAGGAAATACGTAGTGAGTCAGCAACCCATATATGAGATGTAATTGTAAGTAGGGATGACAATGGGCCTGCCCATAAGCATCTTCTAAGATTGCCTACACATGTACCTAAACTAAAAGCTCGTCCTCTAAATCCGTAAACAATAATTCTTCTAACATACACGTCATTAGGGTTGGCAATGGCTCAAACCTAACCCTAAAGTTTTAAAATGGGTCCGAGTCAAATCAAACTTCAGGTTGAACCAAAAAGTCCAAAGCCCAATCGGACTTCAAGCTTTTTCCGAGTCTCCAAGCTTAAAGCCCATAATGTTAAATTTAGGCCCAAGCCCATCCCAATCCCCGTCAACTTGGGCTTTTCCCATTGACTTTGGGCCCGGGACAAAATGACAACTTTACACATCGTCAACCCTCAATTTACACCCTCGTATTTCCAACTTTTTCAAGCACTTTCTCCACATTCAAGTCTGGTAAAATCATGTTTGACTCAACATAATTGACACGAATGAATGGAATACCAAGGTCCATCCCATAGGTGAAAATGACTATAAAGCAACACAACAGGTGAATACTATGTCAAATGAGGATCAATAACTAAAAGCATTTTGACATGTCAAATAAAGACTTCCAGAATTCTGAATATAAAATAGGCAACACATACATATTGCGATAGCTAATGTCAGCTTCTGCTCAACACCAGTGACTACAGAGTTTATTTTTATCACATAATGGCATGAGATTGTGCAAATGGTCATTTAAAATATATGAAAATCACCAGCTAAATTTGACTGCAGAAGATATGGAGTACATAGTATTGTAACCATTCTTACCTGGTTGGGCATAATTTGGCGTCGTATCAATTGTAACCAAAGCTTTATCATGTATATTAGTGTAAAGATTTTGTTCCTGGCATTTCAGTTTCAATTGTTTCCTCAAGGATAACTTTTCAATCGGCCGTTCATCACAAAAACTATTCATTCCTGTAAGAGGGGATGCACCATACCATCAAAACAATACAAATATCAAGTTTCATTCCAAATGTCTAAACAAACAACTAATTCATAACTCAGAGGCAAACAGGAAACCATGTCCAGAAGTATTGAACCTGTTTGAAGGTAGTAAATATCATCCAGTGCCTCAAGACTCTTATTGCAACCACCGATGAACATAAGTATGCCTGCTTTTAAAGGATCCAAAGAGTCTCCAGCCATAGAAAACCTTCCAGAAGGCCCATCTCCAGTAGTCATCACCTTGGTCCACACACCACTCTCTGCAGTTGATGAAATTTTAGAAAAGCCGGTTAAAATGAAATTTAGTAATTTAAAAGTGATTAACAAATTATGTAGAAATCACAGACAAAAGCAGCTTCACATATTCCCAATGAAAATATATAGCATGTCTCTCAAGTCTCACAAAAACATTTTCTCACTGTAGAAAAATTTGCATCCAACTGTTTATGGATTCGTAGCCTTAAAAAAAATATGTAAGACAGATATATTTCACATGGATTCCAGTGTAGAAATGGAATGAAATTAATTGAATTGAACCATGTTCATTATTTGTTAGTTATTCTTTAAGTTTGGTATATTTCATAGAGTGAAAGAATCGAATTGAACTCTTTTAATTAGTATACATCTTTTAATATGACACTGTTAAATTGATTCTAATAATTATTAAACTATCCATGTCTTTAATTACTAGAAACTACAAATTCTTTTTTACTTGTAAAAACTATGTTCTCTACTATTAATTAATTCTTATCACTTTTGAGGATACTACATACTACCAAACTTGTATTTTTGTTCTTCACCTAGTAAGCTATTAATTTTTTTTACTTAGCATAATAAATATTGATAGCTAGTTTTCAAGTCCTTGAAGATTAGTTATGTGTAGATCCCGCCTTTGGAGGCACTAAAACACGTTGACCCTACAGCAATGAAACAGTTGGAGCATTTCAAAGGAATCCATCCAAAGGATAGTTATGGTGTATACCATTAAAATGAAAAAGACATGCAATGCTAAGAGATATTTTAGGAAAGATAAAACGGATATTGGAGCCTATGGCATCAACTATAGGAATTAAGCTCCACTAAACCATAAGCTTTTGGAAAGAACCGACAAGCTTATCAAGTATGATGTAATTTAGAGGGTGACAAGCCAAATAATGAATTGACAAAATATAGTCGGAGAACATTTCACATATTTTAACAATACCAAAAAGCCGTTAAAGATTCTAATACGGCATATATTAGTCAATGAGGCTTACAATCTATGAAATGAAATCTTTTCTGATTTTTGACTGAGAAGAAAGAACTACGTGAACAAATGAATTGACAAAATATAGTCCTATTGGGCAGCATTTCAGATATTTACCAGTACCTACAAGCTGCCAAAGATTCTATTACCACATATATTTAGTTAATGAGGCTTACAGTCTATGAAATGAAATAATTTCTGTTTTTTGAATGAGAAGAAAGAACTCCGTGAACTTTTTGGATTGCCTTTAAAATAATTTTGCAAGTCTACAGATACGTACCTACATCAAGCATAAATAGATCGTCGTACAAATTTTGTGCATCTGAAAATCCCCCAAAAACAAATAAATTCTTTCCAAAAGGAATAGTAGCATGGCCAGCTCGCGGTGTCATTTTTTGACCAGATGTGCTCAGCTCCTTCCAAACAAGAGTTTCTAATATCGATCAAGGAAAAAGAGTTCCAATAGAAGAAACTTCAATACAAAATTGGTAAATGTGATAGCATAGGCAGACATAAATCCTTCTTGTGAACAAACAAACTCTTTTACTTGCATTGAACCATTCAGTATGGTTGCTTGCAAATGACAGAAAATGGATGTGTAAAGTGCATGTGTATGGTTTGTGCCTGTGAGTATATCTGAAGCAACATCGTGTTCATACTGTTGCTACAAGATTGAACAAACCTGCATCTAAAAGGTGCACATCAGACATATAATAGTCATTTTCATTTTCACCACCGATCACAATGACTTTATTCTTCCAAGATGAGCAACTATGGCTATCACGTGCAGAAGGTGGAGTGCCTGATGTTGTTGCATGTTTCCATACAAAGGTCTCTACAGAAGAAAAAAACAGTGAAAAAACGAAATGCACTTTAAATATTTATTTTGTTCCAAAATCCAACAGCTAGTGCAACAGACAAATTAAAAACCATAAAAAGCAATGATGGTGTGACGTCCCTTACAACAAATTTCAATAAAATAAGGAAGGTTTGGGTGGAGGGCTCTGTGCACCGGTTTGGGACCCTATATACTAATGTGAGACCAGAATGGTCACAACTGATTATGGCCAGGAAGTTTAGCAACTATAAAATATGCAGATAAAGTTTTGAGGTGCCCACCGCAAGGTACTACAAAGTAACAACAACTGCAGGCGGTTATGGCTAAAATTAAGCAAGCATCAAATAGGCAGGTGAAGTTTTGAAACATAGGCACTGCACTGTATGATAATGCAAGGTCAGAACAATCACAGTCAATTATGCCCAGAAAGTTGAGCAATTATGAGGCATATAGTTGAAGTTTTGAATGTCATAGATGAAGTACCAGTATTCAATATGTAAAGGTCATTGTAATACACTTCAATGTTATTGTCCGACGATTTCCCACAGCCTCCAAATATGAAGAGGCGTTTACCAACAAGGGCTGCACTATGACCCTCCCGTGCCTCTGGTCCATCGCCTCTTACAGTTGGGTATATCCATGTATGCGATGCTAAAATAACATAAGCCAAATGAAAATGTAAACAAGATAATTCGCATAACTCCCTGGAGTTGCTGGCATCAATAAGAGATATTAGGATTCTACAATATTAAAACATCCATAAAGTCAATGTCAAATGAGAAATTATGAAGATGGCTCCTCACAGGTGTCCAATATATGCAGATCCTCGAGAGGGTTTCTGCCATCAGTACCCCCAAACACAAACAGATTGTCTCCAATAGTTGTACAACTGTGACTGTCCCTTGGAGTGGGCGGCGTACCATTTATGGGTGGCTGGCTCCAAACCTGCTTAGCTGCAAGTCAACCCAGCATACGAACATAAACAAAAACTTCATATGAAGATTCCGGGCAATAAATTCCACGTGGAGAATTTTTTGCTAGGATAACTCTGAACCCGCCCGGTAAGAGATGAAAAATGTCATAAGCAGCTAATGCTACGAAGTTTAATAAGAGCCATATACTAAAACTTATAGGCGGAATTGAAAAACCAAAAAAGCAGTGTACACATAAATTCATTACCCTGGAAAAGGTAATTGTGAATCAAATTTCAAGCCATGCGGGTAGGGCAACAGGCACAGAGCAGAGTGAACAAAAAAGGGTCAGTTCAGTAAAGTGAGAAATAAAGGAGAAAAAAACAACCTCATGAAAATACTTTTAGCTCCACAGTGTACCATAAATGCCATAATTGAATAATGAACAAGAAGCCAAATGAAGCATCAATGCCGAAACTTAATAGTCAACCAAATTACCAATGGTGAATCCCACAGAACGAATCTGTCAATAAACAAGCTGAAGGACACATACAGGGCAGAAACATATAGCCAAAGAAAAAACGAAGAGAAGGGGGCAGACATCTGAGTTTTACTTCAGAACCAAATCTAATCAACAGAAAGAAACATATCGTAGTATGACACACAATAAAAATCCACAAGAACCCTAGGAATGTATATTAATACCACCTTACTCATCAAAACATTAAAACAGAGCATTCCAGAGAGAAGAAATAAAACACTATCCAAGAAGAGACATTACCCATAATGCATATACAGAGTAACTAAAGAGTAACAAAAGCGAAGACCCACCAGTGTCAAAAACATGAACTTGGTTGGTCTGGCAGTTATCTTGGCCATAGCCACCAAAAACATATAGAAATCTCCCTCCTTTAATGGAATTGCAAGTGTGTCCCCACCTTTTTCCTGGCCCATTTATATCCTGATAAGGATGGAACCTTTCCCATCTCATTTTCTGGAATAGTTTTTAGTGGGTGAGAGAGTGAAGTTTTGTCTGGGAAAGGCAATGGAATCAAAACAACGGGATTTCTGGGGAGTTTAAGCTTTGGTTCTAGATTTTTTGTTTATAATATAAGCTCCATGCAAAAAGAGTAGGAAAGGGCCAAAGCAAACGCCTTACTGCCTTATTGTTAATTAGAGAGAGAGAGCGAGAGAGCTTATGAAGAGATTAGGAGAAGTGACGCGTCGATGAGACAGAACACTCACATTCTGATGTATCTGATGGGTTGAAGTAGAATGAACGAGGGGACCGGGTGAACTCGTGGCACATCACTTGGTCTTGTCTGATGTCCACCTCAGATCAAGTATTAAAAAATAAAATTTATTACTATATATATATAAATCTAAAACAAGGCTAAGTAAATAACTCAAAAGTCTTTACAGACCTTTCATTTGGCAAGGAAGACAGTGCAGCAGAGAGTAGTACTAGGCGTCGAAGTGGTTAACAGATATGACAGTCTGTTTGAGTTGTGTTGGCTTTACATGGAAACTAAAACCATGGAATTAAGCCTAAAGGCTACGGAAGGTTACGGGTGGCTAGCACCGGGAGGCTTCATGCCCCGCTGCAAACCATTTTTGGAGATGGTTTTAAAGTTTCTGCACAAAAGGGATCCCTATGCTCTAGATGGCATGACTAAATACTTATGTTTGCAATGGACATGGCCAATCTTTTAGGAAAGTGACTTGAATGCGATCTGATCACTTGATATTTTCCAAGCACTTGGAGATGAGGATAGAGACAGCTGCTATGTCTCCATTAATGAAGACATCCGAAAATAAGCTAAATTTTAATTGGTTGAATCGTATCTCTGACAAGATTCCATGCCTTTCTCTCAAGTAATTCCTGGTTACTGGCTAGTAGTAATTACAGTACAGATGAAGCTACTTTTCTCTGCGACTTTTAAGCAAAACATAGCAGAAGACGGGGAAAAACAAATTTGATGCAACACCCGAAATTAAAACCAAGGTTGTGATATCAAATATGGTAGAAAAGAATAGCTGTCTCGTACGTCAATCCAACGCTAACAAAAGCTTCAAAAAGTGTTCGCTTTACAAAAAAATTATTTGAGACCGGGAAAAAATCATTGCTTTCTTGCACAATTTCGAGTCTTAAGAACTCTCCATTACCTCCCACCAGTGCATGTATACTAACGGTTATGAAGTACGGGACAGACGACCTGATTAAGAACAATGAAAGTAACATTCAATACACCATAACTACTAATCAACGGTCAACCTATAGTTTTACCACAAGCCTAATTGGTTGAACATCCTCTGCCTCAATGAATCTCATTTCAAGAGAAGTTCATATCAATAACTATCAATAAGGTTAACCAGTTCAGTTGAGAACCCAGAAACGTCCCTTCCTGATTCGTTTCCATGTTATGGCAGCAACTGCAGCACCCCCCAAATGTGCAGATCCTGAGATGTTACCATTTCCCTGCAATAGAAATTGATACGAATCATGGCAACATACAGGTCGCTTAAGAGGGAGTCATGTTAACCACAAAGGGCAAAGCAAACTAGTTTCAAACGGAAGGTTTAAAAGCTCCAGGAGAAAACACAGAACTCTATTATCCTTAAGATATCCTTTCCAATTAAAAAGATCCCTTAAAAGACCAGAAAAGGTAGCAATGTAACCATATCAGACTGGACACAAAATAATAATCATTGATTGGTTATAAGAGCTTTACCAATATCATGGCTGGAACAGGAATGATAAAGTCAAAGTACAAAGTAGCTCCTGGATTCAAGAATATATCAAGCAACATGATAGCATTGACAGCCCCACTTGCTCCCTAAACAACACTTGTTAGCAAATGATTGTCAGATATAACAACACTAACCATTCATACGTCCCATTGCAGGAAAAACTTGAACAATTTCAAATACCATAAGGGTGTTGGCATTAAAACTATTATGATTTCATACAATATCACAAACCCAGTTCAAATTTGCTATCAATTTCGTGTCTTCCATTATCGAAAACAGATCAAAGATAAAACTCAGAATTCACGTTTCGATCTGCTGTATGGAGGTGAATGGAAAAGAAAAACTTCAAAGAAAACTTAGTTTAATGTAAAAGATCTGTCACAAATATACCAATCCTGGAGTCCTTGAGGGGTCTCTAGTCCACATTCCTTGTCCCTGTAAATAGCAAAATGTGAACAAAGAGTCAAGTTTGAGTTCAAATTCCATCAGAAGATTTCTAGGACTTATATGGCATACACAAATGAATAATTCAAGCAACATGCATTGGATATGATACCCTTATACCTTTGATGATGCAGCCATGAAGGCATGGTGCACCAAATAGAACACTGAACCACCAATTGCTCCCGCTAGATACAATTTCAGTAAATATTCAGGTCCAAAATTTCTTGCAATCTGCAGAAACACCACATGAAATCAGCCACTGGAAACCATAAGACCAATGAACAGTAGATAATTCACAAGCACACAGCACCTATATAAGAATATAGGTGAAACTATATCAACTTCATGTCTCTTAGGAAGTGCATGTAATTCACAGAACAATTTGGAAAACACAAGTATCAAGCAGCAGGATCTAGAAAATATCACTGTAAAAACCTTCTATAACAGGAAGACCTAATCTTTTTCAGTCACTCATTCATTATATTGGATGATTGAGCAGAAATAAAGTTAGATGGTCGTGTTTTATACGAAGTTGAATCAACTTAACGAACACATCCGCTAAACTAGAAAGCTAGTGAAGTAGCACAACTTACAAGAACATTCAGAATGCATCGTTCAAGTGCAATCAATATCCAACTGCAAGACTAGAAAAAATGTTTCTCTAAATTATGCAATGTACTTATTTTTTGCAGATACATAAGTCTGGAGCTTTGTTTGGAGATGAGGAATAAATAAGGAGACATGACAGGATGATATGAGCATCTAACATTTTATTAAGACACTTACCTACTTTAAAACTTGACAAGCAACTTCACAATGAATTAGGATCATTTTCAAAACATAATGGAGCTATCACGTGTAAATATTCATTTCTCAGCAAAATCTTGTGAAGAATAGATATTGTTGCGTGTAGATCTACTACCAAACAAACTACATCAGAGCCAAGATTTCTAACCATGACACATCTCAACTTATAACGGGATATGGCACTATCAAGCTTAACTGTTTAAATATTAAAATAAAGAAAGAATATAGGAAAGAAATTAGACAACGTATTTACAAGATTGACCATAGATACCTACATCCATGGACATAACAACCATAAGGCTACATGTTTCTTATTAATATGTATGCATGTTACATAATTCAAGAAGACCAATCTATAAGGAGGAATGACATTTTATATTTACAATATAATATCATATTCTAAATTAATAGTAAATCAAGAATAATTATAATCTCTAATATTCTAACACGCCTCCTCAAGTTGGAGTATACATGTTTCAACTTGTTATAAATAAAAAGAAACAAATAATATCAAAACTTTCTCACTTGAGAACAAATTCTGTTAGAACTCTAGACTTATAATACTAGAGTTCCTCTATATTATTTCAATAAAATATTTATCACTACCGAATAGTAGTGTAGTATTTCTCCCTAACCAGATTTGCTCCTTAGAAGGTATGAATCCTTCTGTCACTCTCTTCCCTTCCGCTTACCTTCCTCTCTTCTCTGCCTACCCCTTTATAGACCCCCCTCTCTAGGTACATTCTGTTATGCCTAACTAATTGGCCACATCAGCTGATAACTAACTCCCTCCTTGGTCCATTGTCCTTCCTCTGGAATAATTCTCTCTCTCTCTCTCCCGAAGATCCTAACATTGCCCCCTCCTAGAAGAGCAGCGTTATCCTCAAAGCTAAAGTGAGGAACCATGGTGCGGCATTCCTGAGCTTCACCCCCCTCCTCCTCCAGTTTTGCTTCCAAGGCGATAATTTCTCCCTTCTCAGTCATGATTTCGTTGTCATCCAGTACTAACAACCAAAGTTGTCGTTCTGAACATTGATGGAGGGGATGAAATTTCTCCCCACAACGAAAGCACAACCCTTTTGCCTTGCGATCCATCAGTTCCTGATACGAAATGTGTTGCAAGCCCCGATGTTTGTCTATGGATGGTCTTCGGTCCCCTACCCCTGGTCTAGTCGGCATCGTGAGGTGAGACCTGACTCCTCAGGTCGGCGATCTGGGCAGAAAACTATGACCCGTCAAATTTAGGGTTGGACCCGACCCGTCCTCTACGCGACCCGCTCCATAACCCCCATTATTAGAGGGCCCCGACTCCGTATACGGAGGATGACCCCAACTCTGGCTTCTGTACCCAACCTCTCCTCGGTGATGCCAGGTGCGATGTCATGGGTTGGATGATTCGAAACCCCTTTGATCCCCGTACAGCTCCTCCTCCATAACTCTTGCTACTCTCATCATCTGAACCCTATTCATTGAACTGAAGGTTCGCACCCTTCGTCGGATCTCATTGCGCAACACACTCATGAAATACCCCATGAGCTGTGCTTCATGTAAGCGTCCCACCCTTGAAGACACAAACTCGAATGCCTCTATGTATTCATCTACCGTACTCGTTTGCTGCAAATCAGAGAGTTCCTCAAATGGATTCTCAAACCTCCTTCCACCATATCTGTCGATTAAAGCTTGTTTCAACTTCCTCCATGTGAGCTCCACTTCAGTCTCTCGGAGGAGATTGAACTAGTGAATGGTCGATCCCTCCATACTTAATAAAGCCAATTTGATTTTCACGTCGTCCGAAGTTCCATGAACTTCGAAATAAATTTCTGCTCAGGTAATCCATCCAACTGGGTCAGACCCGTCGTACATGGGTAACTCTACCTTTCTCACCAACATTCTATACTCTTCCAGTTGCCCAAAGAGTGCTCCGATTGAACATTCGACTGCAGACGCTGAGTATCCCTGTCGCCCGCCATATTCGGCCTCCTCTCGTAAGTCTCACTTCCTTGTCCCTCCTCTAGACGCTTGCCCAACATTTTACTCATCTCTACCAGTAATGCTCGCTGCATCTCTCCCATGGCCATACGCATTGATGACTGCATCTCTTCTACCCCAACTTCAAGACTGCCCATACGAGATTCCAATAGCTCAACTCTGTCTAACATCTTCGGTGACATGAAGGTATGTTACTCTGAATTTGTCTTTGTGTTTGTGAAAGTCCTCCAAAAGTTGATCCTCCCCTTTCTTCGAATCCTGCAGGTCGGACCACTGTTAGAACTCTAGACTTATAATACTAGAGTTCCTCTATATTATTTCAATATATCTGTAAAATATTTATCACTACCGAATAGTAGTGTAGTATTTCTCCCTAACCAGAGCAGATTTGCTCCTCAGAAGGTATGAATCCTTCTGTCACTCTCTTCCCTTAATTTTCTGCCTACCTTCCTCCCTTCTCTGCCTACCCCTTTATAGACCCCCCTCTCTAGGTACATTCTGTTATGCCTAACTAATTGGCTACATCAGCTGATAACTAACTCTCTCCTTGGCCCACTGCCCTTCCTCTGGAATAATTCTCTCTCTCTTTCTCGAAAATCCTAACATAGTTTAATATTTTTGTTAAAGGCATGCATTATTTAAATTTATTGTATTATTTTCCATTTTCTTAATATTAATTAATGTTTTCTTAATGTTAATTAATATTGATATAACTTATTGTCGTATATATAATTATTTTATGAATTAAATGCATATAATTTTTATTGCATTTACCATTGATTATATCAAAATAATTCTACTTTTGTCAAGTATGCAACGTAATATTGGATCTTGCAGAGGCAATGGTAGTAACCATATTTGGACTATTGTCAAGGATGAAAAGTTAGTGGAGACCATGCTTGAACTAAAAGAAAGTGAACATTTTGATGGTGAAAATGGTAGTAGATTAAGGAAAGGACATCATAAAGAATTGGAAAGGATATTAGATCAAAAATTACCTGAGCATGGTTTAAAAGAAAAACCACATATTGAATCTCGTTGTAAATTATTAAAAAAACAATATTATGCTATTTATGATGCGAGAAACAGTGGAGAAACAAGTGGTTTTGGTTGGGATGATGAAAAAAAAAGTGTTATTGCAGACGTTGACATGTGGAGTAATAACTAAAGGTTAGTACAAATTAGATTACTTAGTTTTTCAAAAATATTTTTTACATGATTTATATAATGATTGATGTTATAATTTTTTAGCACTATTTTTTGTATTAATGTTTTATTAATATTTTTATAATAATTGATACTGTGATTGTTTTAGAGTCATCCAGATAATTCATGTATGAGGAATATATCATTTTTCTACTATGATAAACTTGCTATTATTTAGGGACAAGATCGAGCTAGAGGAAAAAATGCTGAAGCATCGACAAATATGCTAGAAAATATAAACAGAGAAGAGAACTTGGATGAAGAGAATAAAGAATCCAATGAGGAGGAGGATGTTGAGCCTCAAAGAGATCAACCAATCAGGGATAATTGTCAAGGTGAAGGAAGTTCAAAGAAAACACATCACAAAAGGAAGAGGAGTGCTGATAGTTTAGTTTTATGTTTGGAACGTGTCATTGAAAAGTTTATTGAAGGTTTGGAGAAATCTGACGAGCAACTGGCTAAAGTTGTAGAATCTATTGTAGGGCTGAATCAGAAGGAATCTGAGAATAGGCAAAAATTAGATGAAGAACTTAGGAAATTAAAATTCTTAACACAAGCTAAACGTATTAGAGTTGGAATAAAACTTGTAAATAATCCAAATCATATGGATTATTTTTTCACTCTTCAGGATGCTGACAAAGAAGAATATCTAAGGCAGATTTAAAAGAGTAATTAGTTTTTAAGATTTGTCTTTGTACTCGGTTGAGGTTCTTTTAGTATTTTTCAATACTATGTTTATGATATAACAGTATTATATGATTAGGATATCATAAATGAAAAAAAAATTAGCATCTAATAATATAACTTGTATTACAAATTAACATTATTTAACGATTTCAATTTTTATTCAGCTTGTAGAGATATAATTGAAAACACAAGTTAAAATTAAATTAAATTTCATGATATTGTTGCATGCCAAACATTATGATAAGAATCCACTCAATTTTTCTATTAAAATTTTTATAAGTATTCAAACATGTGAATATCTTTACTTTCTTTAGATTTATTTTTCAAAGAATATTATTTTAAATTGACTTACTTTGTCGCCAACCAAACGGGGTCTAACTTTAATTGAATTACAACACAATCCAAAAAAACCTAATTTTTTAAGTTTTTGATCAAATAACCCAATATAAATAGAGGTATGAGTTTACTTGATTATTTATCTTCTTTTCATATTTGACATTTTAAGTCTTACCCCGTATGGTTGCTGTCATTGGGACTGGAGTCAGTTGACAGGACGTAATAATCCTGTCTACCATAAACGTTTGGTTAGTGTTTTCATTTTTTTGTTCGTCGTCGATAGACAGGGGCAAGAAATTTTGTTAATCGCGAGACCATTGAACAGAGACTTTGCTGTCCCTGTCTATCGGCTGAAAATAAGACGTCGCCCACAATTACCCCAAGCCCTCTGTGA
>JANIHY010000006.1:51998812-52008898 GCA_027479065.1 Erythroxylum brevipes | reverse complement strand
CAGAAATTTGTCCTCCAATGCCTTCCACAATTTGTATGCAGAAGTTTCGTTCTTGAAAGCATACTTCTGCTCCCTAGTAATTTAAAACAATAAAAATATTTTTAAAATATAAAATGGAAAGAAACCCACATTTTCTACCTTTGTTGGTATTAGCATAAGTCATTCCACCTCTCAAATTTTTGTTATGGTGAAAGATAACAGGATGATGGATCATGATAGATATCCAGGTCCTGTTAATAAACTATAAGCAAAGTGAGTAAACGAGCAATCCATGTAACTGCATTTTTAATTTAGACATTCGAAACTTGTAGAACATATAAATCTAATGTTTGAAAATTTTGGTGAAGAGATGTTGATCTATTAGTAATTTTCAAAATCTTATTTAAGATTTTTTACTATTAATTAGCCAATGTTTTCTACTAGTAGAAAGGCATAGTTGAAGTTGACTGGTGGTTCTAATTTGCAATAAGTCCATTACATCACCGACTGCTAAAACTGTGAACTGATGCAGATATTATGTTACAAAGCAGAAAAGGGGGCATCATCAACATATTAACCATTCGGGCAACAATTTCTGAGCCATTTTGATTATTTCCTGAAAGGAAAAGAAAAGATTTTGTCATAGAACCAATATGGTCAAGCTTGAGTAAGCTTTTTGCAGCTTCTGGGAGGAAAAATGAGACCTAAACTTTATTCTAACATTGCTTTTGTGCACTTTCTTGCTTTCTACTGCTTTGAAAGATCCCAACATGGATGCCTCCGAAGTTATCAACATACTTCAGAACCGGTTCCTGTGATCATACAAGAAATTAGTTGCAAGGTCAAAAATGCCTATCATCTTTTATAATGTGTTTGCGTGCTTTACTGTAAATAGAATCCATAAAGCATTAAAAATCAGACCATGGCTAGATGAGGAAAAGTGAACTCATAAGAACAAGTGATTTTGAAGGCTTTTGCCAAGCAAGCAAAGGTGCATCATACACCAATATGATACCACAAAGAACAACAATAGGAAGCTCATAGTAACTCAAGTAATTTCAGTTGTACTTCAAGCAATTATTAGGTTACTGTACAATTTGGTTGTCAGCCTACTAACTGCAGCAGTTGCCGATGGACCACAAGCTTGTTAGCCAGTGCCGTTGGCTTAAGAATTGTCATCTTAGAACAGAAAATTAGACAAGATAAGCATATACTCGTTCCAAACTAAATATGCAAGTCGTTTAAGAATAAAGTCTGCAATTTCTAAATGCAATTTTTTTGATACCTTAACTCTTGCAGCACTTACGTGATGCGAGGCCAGCCAAAGACCTCATTTTCCTGCTTCACATTCATGGATTGCCTTTGGCGTTCCACTCGCTCTAGCTGCGATGACAGTTGAAATAAGTCCATGGTAGTGCCATTTTCACAGGAAACATGATTTCTGGAATTTATAAAATGTGAGCCTTGGTAAAGTCCATCTGTGACTCCAAAGTTCACCGAAACACTACTATCAGATAGGAGAATGGGATCCAAGGGAACTCCTTCCACAGAACTCGCCGTCGATGAGGAGAAGCTATTTGAATGAGCAACTGCTGAAATCTGTGAGCTGACTCCTACAAGCTTGTCAGATACTGGACCACCAATGTGATGAGAACTTGTACAATGTTTACTTAATGGATAGGCCATATGAGTTCCTGATGAGTTGTTTGAAGAATTATGAGATTGATATGACAGAAGAGAGAGAGCACAACCAGACTCTGTGATCCCTGAGAATCCAAGGATTGTTGGTGCTGTGTCAAAACCAGTCAAGTTCTCATTTCCAAAGGAGGTACTCTGGACCAAAGAATGTGAATCAGAATTTTGTCCCCCAAATTCTTGGGAATAATGATTAGTGTTATCACTGAAAACACTTCCTGTTGCAGTATGACGGATGTTGTCATGAAAAATGGGAAACATGTTAGCTAGTTCATCAGAAGGCAAAATGGGCTTTGAATGCAAATGCCCATTTGTGATGGGAATTACTGATGGTGAATTGAACTCAGTCCTATCTTCAGCTTTGATGCGTCTGCACCATTCATTTGTTCGATATTTTGTAGGATGAAATAGGCCATTGGGAAGTATATCTTGGCAAATAAAAGATGTATTCGCCAGTGCAGTCCCATGATATGGTCCTCCAAGGAGCCCTGCACAAATGTTTAGGAAAATATATGACCATACCATTTGGCAACAAGACAGTAATCAACAATTTTGAGGAAAGAAATCTTCAAATGGAAGTGCTGCGCTACCCATGATGAGAAGTTAAGCTTTTAACTAGGAAGTAAAAGATGCTGCATTTGGAAGTTAAGCTTTTAACAGTCCAAGACAGATTACTAGGTCAAATGCAAGGAAACTAACATAAGAGAACTGCTCATACAATACACACATATATGCAAACTGACTGTTATTCTTCCTATATGAATCACACACTGGATGAGTACATCAAATTACAGCAAGTACTCAAAATTTTAGCACTGTCAAGTGAGGCTAATGATGATGAAGACAGATCAAGAGTTTTTAAACTGTTATTCTTCCCATATGAATCTCACACTGGATGAGTAAATCAAATTACAGCAAATACTCAAAATTTTAGCACTGTCAAGTGAGGCTAATGATGATGAAGACAGATCAAGAGTTTTTTATTTTTCCACCATACATAAAAGGGCTTTTATATTCTCTCCTACCATCCAGTGAGCTGCATACTTTTAAGGACAAGATGTCATGTAAAGATTGCATTGTATGGTTAATGCCCAAAATGGATAATGAACAGGGTAAATCTACAAAGGCTCAAGAATGGCAAATTTTCAGTACCTTGCTTGAACAAAGAATAGCAAGTCAAAGTACCCACATACACCAATAAAGCACTAGAGATTAGCCAGATAGAAAAACAAGTTCAAAGGGACTTGACTATATCTTTTGAATCCTTTTATCTAGATCAAGGTTTGAGTATCTTCTGTAATTCCCACTGGAACTAATACTCACTTACCTACAAAGGGGCTCTTTTACCTAAAACATAATTCTTATACTAGCTTCCAGATAAATGAAGGAGCTCAAACAGGATTAAAATGTTGCATTTGTGCAGAAGTAGCACCTTAAATAATAAGCAAGGATCTCTCATCCTAAGTTTTAGCTTGAAATAAATAATGTTCAAATAACCTTAAGGAGTCTTTCAGAACAAGATTCAATTTTCCAACCAAATTAAACTTTCTTAAAAGTCGGGAAGCTCATTTAGTAAACACTTGCCATACAAGAAACCAGAGGGACTATGTTAATCCATATGTTCTACCGTTGAATGAATGAAGTGGTCTTCCAGTTCTTCCAAAGTGAATACCAACTTGAGGCTTTCTACGGCGCTCATTGTGGCCTGCAAGGCGTTTACGACAGCTGCGCTTACCATCATCAAATTCAGCCAGCAAATGAAACCTGGGAAATTAAAAGCTAGAATATTTTATAGCGGGTACGTGACTCAAAACATTTTAACATCCAAAAGTCCATGTTCAACTTGTACTTTAAATACACCTCCACAATTGAACTTCAAGAAGGTTAAATTTAGGAATTCTTTAATATATTAAGATTAGAAAATAAAGAACATGTTACTCAAGCTAACTAGAGGTAATAATCAAAATAACTATGATATTAACTGTTCAGATGCAGAAGGTTAAAAAAGAAAGGGCAGATGGTAGGATGAGTGATGAAGAAAGGGGTGAACCTCCAATTTGAAAGACATAGATTGGTGGACTTCAACTTATATAACTTCCTAAATTTTGGTATTGCAAGTGAAATCCAACAAACCTGCTACATTGTTGACAGAATCTCTGTTCAATTCCATTCACAATGACTTTTGAAGTCTTGGTGTGAGATTCACAGACTTTGTGCCTCTTGTGGTACTCTTTTGAGGAGGTGAGATCCTTGTTACATCCATACACTTGACAATATGCAGCCTGGGAGCTTGCTCGAAGACGCATTCCCTTAGAAGGTGTTAAAGGTGCAGATGACTCGGAGGAAGAAGCAATAGTTGGTCCCACAGGAATTCTGGAATTCTTGGAATCTTTTAGATCACCCAACCTCCCCAACTTCAAATCAATAAACGAACAATCCCTGTTGTTAGAGGTCGTTGTTGAGCTAGAAAACTTGTAAGTGGAGTCATCTTCTAATGAAAATGCATTTGTTTTAGCCCCAAAAGGGTTCATCATTTTCCGGCAATCAACCTTACTCCTTAAAGCATCCTGCGGTGAATCATTACGAGCTTTTTCAATACTTTATTCCTAAATTCCCCAAAACCTTTCACTTTGATGAGCGTTGACCTGAGATCAATAATTTTCCAGATGCTGCGTCCAGTTTCCGAACCCCAAACGATCAACGCAATTTGTATACTTTAAGAAGAATTGAGGAATAAAATGTTTCTTTGACTTATTCAACAAAGTTACAGTTTCTGAGATTAAAAGACGAGGACATTTCAATTCATGGAAACTCCCTCTTAACAATTTCTCTGCTCCGAAAGGGAAAAACCAAGTTTAACTCGATTTTCTTCAGACTACTGTTTGAAAAATCACGTTGAGCACTATATAGACTAACCACCAAGAAGCTTCTTTGAAGTCTTTAGCAGGATGTTAACCCAGTGTTTGACATATCAAAAGCTTCAAAAGAAGAAGAAAAAAAGGGCATCAAAGATTATTGGACACCAATAAATAAAAGAAAAACAGCATATTAGTAGAAATCAGATAGATTAAGAAGTCGTGTATCTTTAACCCAGAAAATTGCGAAAACTCTCTCATCATCAGAAATGCTAATTGAGGCCAAGGAGATAAAGAGCAAAAGCAATGCATGAACAGTACAGTACAGACACCGATAAAGACAGCCATTTAGTGGTCAGAAAGCAAAGCTTTAAAAGCTATGCAAATGATATGAGAGAGACAAGAAAGAAAGGAGCTTGCTTTACCAGCTTTAGAAAGTAGTGAAATTGTAAATGAGGCGTGAGACAGACCCAACTCACTGAAAATGATTTACTTGTCACAAACTTCATTGAAACAGAGAAGAAAATCCGTGGCCAAGAGGGACGGAGAAAAAGACACTGATATTGGAGATAGATTCTCTCACCTTCTTTCGCTTTGAACAGTAATGAGGTTAGTCACCATCTGCCCCCTGCTTCACAAGCAGCCATCATCGTTAACATTAGTTTACTTACCGTACAGGACGATATGTAGCAAAATGCCTATGGCTTTGCATGTGATATGATTATTTAGTTAACAACTTGGAGATAAAGAAATAAAGAATGAGCATACTATCCTAACTTGTTGGAACTATTTTTGTAGGAAGACATCGCAAGAGAATGTTCCGCGGAACATCCAAAACAAGATTTGTAAAGGACAAAGAAAACAAATCATTCGAGTTTCAAGCCACAACGTCGTGCAATGGCAATTGCGGAGTGGAGAGGAGACAACACGCAGTCAACGCTCTCAATTATTAGACACTCTCCACATAAGGTGAGGAGAAATTCTCACCTATAACTACAAAAAAACAAACCAAACCAAACCAAACCCGTGTTTTCCACACGTGGGCACTGCAACCACCGCGGGTTAGCCAATAAATCATACTACTTCACATGTCAGCTCCGCCGAAAGAAATTAACCTTTTTCGCTGTTTATCGTAAAACGTTAGGAGACTTTTATTCTTCTTAAGAGTTGTATAAGGATTAATCCTATTTAGAGAAATTCAAGCCATTTTAAATAATTTATCATGTTAACTTTTAAGAGTATTTAAAGTCTTAATACTAATTTAACATTGTCATATTAGATCACAAAGAAATAAGTCAATTGATGATAAAACTCTAATTAATCAAACTTAATTCTAACAATATCATAATTCTGATAATTATAGTCAAATATAGTTGAAAATCGTTGCACCATGTAGTAACAAAGCCAACTCCAATCTTAATACCATAATTGCAGTTGTGAACGTAATTCGTAATTTAAAATTTTAATTACTATTTTTTATCGGTTATACATTCAAATCTACGAAAAGGAAAAATAAAATAAAAAAAAGCACCAGTATACGCGACCGTAGTAATTAAATGGGCAGTGATGGAATATAGAAGAAGCTATGGCAATGTGTATATACGGAAAGAAGACGCCGGCGATGACAAACTGCGACGGTGGGCTTTGCAGTGGCTTTTCCGTACAATCTTGGGCCACAAGCTGGAGAAAAAAGAGGAAGAAGGGAGACGACGGAAGAATATGTAGCTTCGTTTGGATAGGTACAAACTCTACATTATGAGAGAAAGAAGTAGACAGTAGACGGTAGTATATATAACAAGAGTTTCTGTACGTTTAAGTCGTCACTCGTGGACCTTTCGTTTCTTTTTAATGTAATTTAATTTTTTAATTATCTGTTCATCATGGGCAATGACATCGTGGGCAATGTGTAGACACGTGAGGCTGTCAGTTAATGTTCCCAAAATAATTCCGACAAAACGATAAACACCATAGATACTGATTCAAATCAGAGAACCCATAAAAATAAATGGATACGTGCACAACATTGACAAAAGCGCCACCGCAACAACCATTCCATCCAAAACCCAAAACACCAGGCCACGTCTCTCTACTTCTCTAAATGGAATGATAGACTTTGGTTCAACTACCTAGCTAAGTATTCACGGGGCCTACTACGGACTTTCTTTCTTTCTTTCTTTTTTATTATCAACGAGATATTTTTAGAGGATGTTAATTATAAAAAGTCTGTTTCTCTCTTCTTTATCCTCACCCAGCTTTTCAAAATCTAATCATTGTAGTTAGATTTCTTTTTTTTATAATTTGTCAGACATTTAGGCAAAAAAGACAAAAGAATATTTGTGTTTTGCATTCCATTTCACCCCTGAAATTAATTAAATTGGATTAAATGATTTTATTTCATATTATTTTTGTATCTCTAAACTTCTTGCTCGGTTTCTCGGTCATCTTCGATTTGGGATGAGTTTGGCGCCGCATCATTCATATTAGAGGTAAAAATTATATAATTACATTATTTTGTAAATTCTCTATTTAAGATATAATATCAACATATATTACAACACATATGATCCTCTTATGGGAAAAAAAAAAGAGAGGATAAAAACAGCAGGCAATTCTACTGCATTTTAGGAAGCGTGAAGCTTTGACAAGAAATGATTTTGGTGTCATAGTCTCATAGGTGCATAGCTTTCTTTACATCAATACTTGCAAGCCAGATGATCAGAAGCTTAATACTTATAGATTCATTTCTTATGAAAGCTCTTTCGGAAATGGCATATACGATGAAGACAATTTTGACAATTTTATATTAAACATTCAATCTTCTTCTACCAAATATGACTGTGGTTTGTTACTTGAGTTTTATCTATGAGTGTTGAAATGTTATGTTATTGGAATGCTTATGATTGGTTTTAGGCTACTGGAGAGAGAGGTTGTATTTTTAAGGTGTCATGGTAGAAAATAGGAGAGGAGTGTTGGTGACAGTACTGTTTAGCTTGATCTAGGTTTATTAATATTTTATACTTTGGTTGATAAGAGATTTTCCGGTAGTATACATACGATAAAATATAAAGAGTGAAAGTTTGTTTCATATTGAAAAAAGAATGGAAAAAATATTAATGTATAAATCTAATAAACTACTAAAAAATTATAGAAGTAAGGAAGAAAATCATACAAGACATGAACAAACCTTCATATGTCAAAATTTTTTTGTTCTTAATCATTACAAAGATGAGAAAGCTTTTAGTGTTTGCTGATAAGAAGTAATATTTCTTGTTTTCTACCTTTTGCTGGACTTCATCCACATTAAAGGGAGTATTCATTTAACAGTCGAAGTTGGTCAGGTTTATTACTTCGTTGTCTCCTTTTGGGTTCATTTCTCTTCCTTTGCGTAAAAACCGAGCTGTAAGTTAGCCAAAGCACGAAGTACTTTATTCTTAAAATAGCTCCGGACTAGACTAGACTAGACTAGACTAGATGAGAAAGTCAGAAAGAGAGAAGCAAATTCTGTGTGGATGAAGATCCATTAACCCATTTAACAATACATAAATAGTTAAGAAGTGAGATTAAAGTAAGCGGTAAAAGTGTTTTTTTGTGGGTTTAAAATTTTTATAAAAATATAAAAATAATTTCATAATTATAATTTTTTCTACATCTCGAAAGACGGAAAATCTTTAGGTATTTTATTATAAATTTTAACATTATTTGTTAGGATAAAATATTATGGATTTAATTGGTTGATCATAGTTAGAGTATGATTTAAGAATTGTCGTTTTTTAGTGTGAATTAACAACAAATTCTATGTAACTTGGAGACTGAAATTAGAAAATCATCTAGAATAATATTTGATAAGTGATTATACGAAGATAGAAGACTCTATCATAAAAAGACTCATTTTTGTCAATCACGTGAATTAAGATAGAAATCTTATCTTGTGAAGACTTCTGTGCGAATGACGTGACCAAATGGCTGTGTGCGTCTTCAGCCGTCCTCTGTCCAATGGCTTTGGGTCTATTTTTGCCGTAAACGATTTGTGTGCGCAGCTGGTTTTTCTACTGAGTTTTTCACGTAACCCAAGGCTGTTTACGTGAGTGCTGTGTTTTCTTGTTGGTTACTGTCTCGCTGGTTTCGAAAAGAAAACACCATGTTGAGTGGACGTTGTGTTTTTCTTTCGATGTGTTGGGGTTTCGCGTGAGTTGGTTGTGTAAATTCACGAGCTTGAGAAAGCTTTGTCTACTAGTGCTTGCATAATTTGACTGGGCGTTTGTTGAGTTAAGTGGGTTGTTTTTCTGAGTTTATGGATATTTTTAATTGTATATTCCTTTGCTTTTGGATGCTGCAGAGTTGTTTTGTGTGTGTGAGTTTTGATGAGTATTCTTTATCTCTCTTCAACGATAAGTGGAGAAGGTTGAAAGCGTTAAGACTTTTACAACTATATTTTATTGAGGTGTACGTAAATCGTTGATGACTGTTTTATTATTCACGGGGTATTAATTTTGTGGCTGCTGATTGTGAGTTGTAATTTGAGAAAATTTCATAAGTTGCAACTACTATTCTTAATCAATAGTGTAATATTTGTTGAGTGGATTGAGTATTGATTAGGTAGGTTTCCGGTAGTTGTTGATAATGATATTTGTTACAAAAAATTTCAACAATCATCTTGAATTTCACAATTATGATGTTTACAACCTTTTGGCAGAGAAACATTTATGTTTCTTGACAAACAATTTTCTAATCTGTCAGCGAAGGAGTTCAATTAATTAGGGAAGCTTTTTTATATCTCAAGTATATTCGTTTATGTTCGTTTTAATCATTTGTGTTGTTCGTTTATTATCTTTATTATTAAAAGTTTTTGAGAAAAATTCTCTATTAAGGTTAGTACGAAGTGGTGGTATTATTTGGGTTCGAATTATTTTCACAGGTAATAAAGACGAAGAATAGTATTAAAGGGTAAATGAGTCAACTCTATAATGTTTAGAGTAAAATTATTATTATATCACAGGTAAAAGTAATTAAGTTAGGTGAGAGCCCCATAGACTTAAATAAAATATGTCAAACTGTGTTACCAAATCTCATATGTTAATTTGTTTAATTTGTATTTAATTTTTATATTTTTAATTGTGCTAAATTTTGCAAAACTACTATTTCCCCTCATAAACTTTCACTTACTTTGAATTAAGAAATTCCTTGCTAAAAATAAGACATCAACTTCACCTTCAGGCTCAAATCAAATGACCGAAATCCTACACCACAGTTTAAATTATATATTACAAAACTTCTATACGAGTGTTTATATATATATATGAAAACTGGATCGAACTGATCGATCAGATCAGAGAATCGATGATCTGAAATATGAAACGGTCCAATTTAGCTTTTATTTTTTGTGAATGATTGACCTGTTCATTTTACGATCAGATCAGTAAAAATTATTGAACCAGTGCAAGAAAAAATCAACCGGTTTATTTAAAATGTCTTGATTTTTATGATTTCAATTTGAATGAATAGTATAATTAGTATTTTTTTTTTCACTTTTTGATTAAATAACATTTTTTATTTCTTT
>JANIHY010000006.1:51816924-51828123 GCA_027479065.1 Erythroxylum brevipes | reverse complement strand
TTTCCTTCTTTTCTTTCCTTTCTTCTTTTCTTTTCTTCCTTTAATTTCTTAAACCTACACAAATGGGCAAGGACTATAATGCCCCTCCATACAAGCCTAAAATCTTATAATTCAAGTGTCTTGACCATTTTACCCTTTAAACATCTTTACCCTTTCCAACACCTTTACTTCATGCTAAACTCAAACTTAGCATAATTTTCCACTAACACTTTGAAAAATCAAATTATACCCTAAATCAAACAGGTTTAACATAACCCATACTTAATAATATCATGAAAACAGGTTTGGGGTCCAACATGTTATGTGATGAAAAAGGAATAGAAAGATAATTAAATAGTCCACAAACCCC
This sequence comes from Erythroxylum brevipes, assembly GCA_027479065.1. Classification (NCBI taxonomy): domain Eukaryota; kingdom Viridiplantae; phylum Streptophyta; class Magnoliopsida; order Malpighiales; family Erythroxylaceae; genus Erythroxylum; species Erythroxylum brevipes. Next base: position 51,827,774 of record JANIHY010000006.1, on the reverse strand, counting down.
ACAACAAAATAATGTTGCAGAAAGAAGCAACAGAACTTTATTGGAAATGGTTAGGTTCATGATGACACAAGAAAATCTTCCAATCATATATTAGTGTGATGCATTGCTTATAACTACTTATGTACTTAATTGAGTAGCCATAAAATTTGTTTCAAACGCATTGTATGAGTTATTTATAAGAAGAAAACACAACATGAAAAACTACCTATGTTCATGATCTCTCTTATAAATATCAAAATCTAAGACCAAGAGGGAAGAAAAGTATCTTCATTAGATACTCTGAAAACTAAAAAAGATATGTGTTCATAAGTGAAAGAAGTAATGGAGTAATTGAATTTGAATCATGAGATTTCATATTCTTATAAATGACTTCCCAAAGAATGGTGAAATAATAAAAGACCAATTTCTATATAAAAATCTTGATCATAATGAATTTATTACTAGGAATCATAAAAAGGGAGTTTATCTAAGTGGGATTAATCTAGAACTTTAAGAATTAACTTAAGGAATATTAATATTGCAACCTACTAAAATTTTACCTATTGTATCCAATTAGAGAGGGAGTAATCAAGATGTTGATGAATTTGTTTCCTATAAGCCAAGTTTAGCCCGAATTAATCATGGTGTGATTCCCTGATTTCATTTTGAATAGAAGGGAAAATTCATATGATTGTCCCATAAGAAGATGATTGGCCAATTCTTTAAGCTATAATCAAATATAAAACTTAGTTAATCTCTCCAATGGGTGCAAAACTATTAGGAACAAATTAATTTTCAAAATAAAACTAAACATTGATGGTAGTATCAAAAGATGCAAAGCACATCTTTTAGCAAAAGGATATGCACAATATGAGAGGATCGATTATGATATAACATTTTTACCTATTGTGAGATTTGCTTCAATTCATCTAATCTTGACTATAGTAGCTAGTCTAGATCATAAATTACATCAAATATAAGTAAAGACTGTTTTTTAATAGAGAATTAAAATAAGAAATTTATATGGAGTACATGTAAGTCGCATTAAGACAGGCCAATAATATAAAGTATATCTATTATTGAAATTGACTTATGGTCTAAAGTAGTCTTTAAGGTAATGTTATACATATTTTCATGATATAATCATTTCATATGATTTTCATATGGTTAATGAAGATAATGAGTATATATTAAGAGATCCAAAGATAAATTTGCAATTTAAGGTTTATATGTGGATGACATTTTAGTTGCTTGTAATGAGTGTAAGGTTGTCAAGAAAATCAAAGATTGATTGTCATCTTAATTTAAGATGAAAGGCATGGGTGAAGTTGTATGCATTATTGGAGTTAAGATTTTAAGAGATCATTCAAAAAGATTATTGTCACTTTCTCAAATGACTTATATTCAAATAAATTTAGAACTATTTCATATACAAGAAGGAATCCAACAGATAATTCTTAAGACAAAGTTCTAAAACTAATTGTTGAGTATTGTAGAAGGGATGAAGATGGAGTAATGAAAATTATATTTTAAGGTAACAACAATGGCAGTAAAAAATTGATTTCATATTTCATTTTCTTTTATTGCAGTTCAAAAGGTTATACATTTTCTTTGATTTCATGAAAATAAGATAGAGATATTTAAAACATATTTTTAGGATAGATGGTTGCTTTCTTAAGACAGAGTTCTAAAGTCAATTATTGAGTATAGTAGGAAGGGACAGAGATGAAGGAATATATCCATTAGCATGTGGTATTATAAAGGTATATAACACAAATTCTTAGATTTGTTTTATGAATCTACTAAAATATGATTTGGAATTGAATAAGGTAAAGGAGTTCTAGTCATCTCTGATATTCAAAAGATAACATAACCTTTATGTATTTATAATTAATCTTTAACATTTTTGTAAAGTTTAACTTAACTTTTCTTAAATTTTTGTAGGGATTGATTAAAGCAGTAGAAGGATGTGTTATTGGCATAAATTTTTAGCTACATGTATATATGTTCGCCACTATTTTATACGAATTCCAAATATATTACTAATATTCATATGTTTGTTACTTTTTATTAATGAATTTAAGTGTATAATAATAAATGATAGGGAATCATTACATTCAATAGGTAATTTAAATTTATAGTTCATTAGAAGTTCAAGTGCACAATCCTTACATTCATTAGAATTCAAGTTTAGACTTTAATATTGCAATTTAATGTCATTTATAACAACATATTCAAATATAACATTCACCGTAAGCATAACAAATCATATAACAATATTTATTATCATAAAATTTAACTATTTTTCTCTTTTTCTAACAAATTAATTTCTTGCTTTATATACTTAATATGATCCTCACTCTCCTTGGTTGTGATTGTTTCAGTAGTACTTACTTTGATCATCTTCTTTAACATACATACTTCTTTTCTTAATTTATAAATAAATTTAATCGCTCTCTCATTAAATTTGACATCCTACCACTTAAAAACAATCATACCTCTGTAATTGAAATAAAAACTAATTCATCATATAAACATTATACACAATTTTTTTAAACTAACTACAAATAAAAACTAATTGGATAATTATGGCATCCATAAAACATCTTCCTTAGATTATGATCACTCGACAAAGTTTTTAGTGGAGCATATGACCCATAATAGCAACAAATATTATTAGCATTTAAATTTAATGTTATATTAGTATATGATGGAGATTCCATAATTTTATAAGCTCTCAATTTAATTATTACATATATAATAATATGTGATGGAGATTTCATAAATTTAAAAGCTCTCAATTTAATTATTAAATATATAATATTGTATAGTCTTAAAATCCACAAGATCTAAGCATTAGGCTACCAAAAGTAAGCATGTTTTAAAATCTTTGGATTGAAAATGAATATTGTAAAAGAAGAGCAATAACTCTTCAATGGAAGGTGTCAACAAACATAAGTACCTTTGAATATTGCAATATATTTATAAGAATAATTTTGCAAATTTTTTTGCTCAAAACAAATTATAAATCTAGCATGTGCCCCTACATACATTCCCATGAAACCCAAATGCATAATATAGTTTAATAGTATTAAACATACACTCTCAACATAATCTAACACATTTACTGAAACAAGTGTATTGATATCTCAAAAACCTACATAAAAGTAAAATGATAAATTAGTTATTTGTGTTTATCTCTTAAAAATGATAAATTAGTTATTTGTATTTATCTCTTAGTTTTTTGTAGTTATCTCATGTATTTATCACTTATGGCCTATATATTTATCTCATGTATATTGTTATTAAAAATAGAGTGGCCATCCCATATCAGGGTACGCCTATTATTTCTCTTCAATCTTTATGGTATTAGAGCTGTGAAATTAAAATGGCAGCCATTCGTTCTTCCTCCTCGTCCTCCTCTTCATCCAACTCTTCTTCAACCACACTTGAGCTCTCACAGATTGTTGTCTCTCTTTCTTTCCTTCCCCATAAATTGTTTTCTCTGTTAGCAACATCAAAAGCCATATACTAGAAAATCTAGATTTTACCAATTTCTTACTGTGGAAAACTCTTTTTCTTAATTTTCTCAATTCTCATCAAGTAAGCAAACATGTCCAAGGGTTTGAATCACCTCCTTCTCCCTTTATTGTCAATTCTGAACGTGTCATGGCTACTAATCCTTTGTCTATAAGTTGGATGCAAGTTGATTATATTGTTCTATCTTGGATTCATGCAATTGTATCGCCTAAAATTCGTAAGCATATTATTCAACCTGGGAAAACCTTATCAACTAGAGAAACTTGGGATGAAATTGAAAATTTGTTTCATGATCATATGAATGCCAAATATATGCAGCTGAAGATGAGTTTTAATCAATCTACAGAAGGAACTCGAAAAATTAGAGATTTTCTCACATATGTAGATCAACTTCATGCTATTGGTTGTCCGGTCAAGGATGACGATATTATTCTTCAAGTTCTCTCCAGACTTCCACAATAATATTCTGATGTGGTCACAATAATGACTGCTAAGAAACCTCTCCCATCCTCCTTAGAACTTCGGTCCTGACTTGGACATGGAGCATAATTCAACAATTTTCCAACCCACCAGTCACTGAAAACACTCAGGCCTTGATTGCAACATATGGAAGAGGAAATAGAGGAGGGCGTGGACATTTTCATCACGGAGGTCGGGAACGATTTGGTAGAGGATAACAACAACAAAATTGGCATTTTAATCCATCACATTAAGGATTTGGCAGAGGACAACAACAACAGCATTAGCATTTTAATCCATCATAACAACAACATTCTACCCAATTCTCCAACGAAAACAATCGTCCTCCAACCATGGTCGTGGTCTTAGACCACCATAAACACCCTCCTCACAATCCATCTTAGGTGAATCTCCTTTTCAGTGTCAGCTTTGTGATGAGTTTAACCACACTGCCAAAAGTTGCCCCAACAAAAATCCTTTTAACTAATCTCCTCCCTGTATTGGTATTCATCAAGATACACCATAAATCAATCCAATATGGTACACTGATACTGGTGCCACTCACTATATGAACAATAACCCAGATATCTTGGATTCATATTCACCGTATTATGGTACATAAAAGGTACAAATTGGTAACAGTAAGCACCTTGTAATCACTCATATTGGTTGGAAAATTTTACATTCTCAATATTGCAAATTCCTTCTAAACAATGTTTTAGTTGTTCTTACAATTTGCAAAAACTTGATTTCAGTTCATCGATTTACCTTTAACAATTCTTGCTCAATGGATTTTGACACTCTTGGTTTTTCTGTGAAGGATCCTCTAACACAGATAACCCTTCTTCGTTGCAATGATTCTGGCCCTCTTTACCCACTCAATTTCGATACAAAGTCCACCTTACCGTTAGCCTTTATTTTGTCCAAGCAATCTCCCAATCTTTGGCACAATCGTTTAGCCTATCTTGAAGTCAAAGTATTGTCTCAATTTTTACAACAAAATTCAAATTTAGTTAGTACAAGAAAATTCAATCATTTTTGTCATTCGTATTAGTTAGGTAAACATGTTAGACTACCTTTCCCAGATTCCTAGACTACATTTTCTAGATTCCAATCATGTCACTACTTTTCCCCTTGAAATAATACATTCTGATGTTTGGACTTCTCCTATTATTTCCTTCTCTGGTTTCAAATACTATGTCTTATTTCTTGACAATTTTAACAAATTTTGTTGGGTTTATCCAATAAATTTTAAATATGATGTTTTTTCCAAATTTTTGCAATTTAAAACTATGATTGAAAATCAAGTTCTTTACAAAATCAAACAATTTCAGTGTGATAGTGGGGGGTGAATTCCAAAATCATCACTTTCACAAAAATTTTCAAGATCATGGGATTATTGCTTGTTTTTCATGTCCTCAAACTCCTCAACAAAATGGCCAATCTGAGCGCATGCATCACACTTTACTTAATGTCATTCAAGCAATGTTAATTGATGCTCATCTACTACCTAAATTTTGAGTAGAGGCCTTAAATTGTGTTGTATACACGTTGAATAAAATCTCACATGCTTCCATTACTTTTCATGTCCTATATGCCAAACTGTTTCAACACAAACCTGATCCTTCCTTTATCCGTGTCTTTGGCTGCCTATGTTACCCACACATTAAAAATCCTATTCCACATAAACTAGCTCCAAAATCACGTTGCTGCATTTTTTTTGGTTATGCCAATAGTCATAAAGGTTATCGTTGCATGCATTTATCCACTTCCAAAATCTATGTTTCCCGTCATGTCATATTTCAAGAAACTATCTTCCCTTATCACCCTCCACCATCTCATGAATATCATCCTCTTTCCACTAGGCCACTATTTATTAATCCCACTCAAATTCTCCATCCTATCTCCTTTTCAGTTCCCACTCCATCGCAGACTTCACCTTCCATTTCAACTTAACCTCCTTCCTCTCCTAATCCATTCCCATCACCTAAAAACCTATCTGTATTTGACCCCTCTGTTACCCCATCAACATCACTGCAACTTTCCAATGCAATTCCTATAGCTTCTACACCAATAAACCATCATCGAAACCAGACAGTCATTAACACTCATCCCATAACAACCCGCCATAAAGCTAGCATCTCCAAACCTATAACCATTACCAACCTTTTCACTAAAATTGCATCCTCTACTTTGTCTGAACCCACATTCTTTAAAGTTACATCACATGAGAAATGTTGGCAAGACGCCATGTTAATTTAATACCAAGCATTAATTAACAACCACAAATGGAGTTTGGTTCCATTACCTTCTCCCACTACTAATATCATTGGTTGTAAGTGGATTTACAGGTTATAGCAAAGGCAGATGGTTCTATTGAACATTACAAAGCACGCCTTGTAGCCAAAGAGTATAATCAACAGACAGGTATTGATTTTGATGGGACTTTTAGTCCCGGTGTGAAGCCTTCAACCATTCGAATAGTTCTCTCTATGTCCCTGTCTCATGGTTGGCTTATTCATCAACTTGATGTTAAAAATGCCTTTCTTCATGGCAAGCTTGATGATAAAGTTTATATGTCACAACCTCCAGGTTTTGTTGATCCAACTTACCCTAATTACGTTTGCAAATTACATAGAGCTATTTATGGTCTTCGTTAAGCTCGTTGTGCTTGGTTTCATCATTTTTCTCGTTATTTATGTAGCATTGGTTTTCAAAGTTACAAATTTGAGTCTTTGATGTTTCGATATCATCACTTAAATGGTCAGGCTATTCTCTTGCTATATATTTATGACATTATACTTACAACATCCAGCACTTATTTACTTCAACATATTATCTCTAGTTTACATCAAGAATTTTCCATGTCTGACCTTAGTGAGCTTAATTATTTTCTGGCCATCCAAAATTAACCATAATGTGGATGGTATGTTTCTGTCACAATTTAAATATGTTGCTAAAATTTTATCCAAGGCCAAAATGGATGATTTCATGCCAATTTCTACACTAGTTCCCCAAAAATAAAAAATTAGTAGCACCACTTCATTTTTTTATCCTTCTTTTTTTCGAAGTGTTATTGGTGCCTTACAATATCTTACATTCACAAGACTAGACATCTCATTTTTCATCAACTAAGTTTGTCAACACATACATGATTTGAAGGATTGTCATTGGACAGTTCTCAAAAACTTATTGTGGTATATCAAAGGGACCTTGTCTTATGGTATGCAGTTATACAAAGGTGACGTTCATACACTCATTGTTTATAGTGATGCAGATTAGGAAGGTTGTCTATACACCAGGCATTCCACAACAAAATATTGTGTATTTCTTGGCAGCAATCTAATTTCCTGGTGTTCCAAAAAGCAACATATAATGTCCTGTAGTAGTGCTGAGGTAGAATATCGTTCATTAGCTGCTGTAGTAACTGAAGTATGTTGGTTACAGTGTATCTCATGAGAACTTGGTTAGTCCATCAATTCACCTATTGAATTCTATTGTGACAATATTTCAACTACCTACTTGGCAACCAATCCAATCAATCATGCACAAACTAAACATTTAGAGATTGATCTGCATTTTATTTGTGAACGAGTCCTTTGGGGTGATGTCCACATCAATTTTATTCCCCAATGAGCATCAGCTTGCTGACATTTTCATAAAAGGGTTAACTAGTGATGAACATACAAAATTGAGAACCAATCTTTGGTGATTAACCACGTTTCGATTGCCGGAAGATAAAATGATAAATTAGTTATTTGTATTTATCTCTTAATCATTTTGTATTTATCTCTTAGTTATTTGTAGTTATCTCTTGTATTTATCACTTATAGCTTATGTATTTATATCATGTATATCGTTATTATAAATAGAGTGGCCAAACCTGTATCAGGGTAAGCCTATTATTTCTCTGCAATCTTTGGAAAGTTCTCATGACCTACGTCTTAAACAAACTCCAGCAAATGATACCGTATAATAGACATCTGCATCATATATATACCCATATAATAGAACATAGTCAACAATCAACTTAAATGCATTATGTATATACTCGTATAACATAACATAATCAACAATTAACTTAAACATTTACCAACAATATATCTCATCTATATATACCTATATTGTTGGACCCCGAACTTTGAGTGGAGATTAGAAAATGTTTTGGTATATAAATTGTGTTATAGATGTTATTTGTGCCTTAATGAGATATGGGTTTATGTAAGGATGATGAGTAAAGAAATGTAAGATACTAGGCAAAAGGCAAGAGGGGAATTTGGTGAATGACATGATGCTATTAAATGTAAGAAATCATATGCCTTGATGTTGAGTGTTGGATAGAATTCCAATGGAAAATTGAATAGAAGAAGTAGAGTTGGCAAGAATGTTAAGTAAATATGTATGCTGATTCAAAGGGAAATTCAGGAATAATTGAAATAGAATTGGCCAAAGTTTCCTTGTTTGAAGTTTTAGCTTATTCTGTTATCTTTACAACGATACCAGGTGTACAAGTTTTTGAGATCAAAGTTAAGAGTTATGATTGATTCAAGTTATGATGTTGCATAGAGTGTATGAACATGATAACTTTGATGTATGATGAGAATTTGTGGTTTTGATGAATTATTTGGGACAAGATTTGAGAGATTGATGGGATTAATTTGATATTTGAATTGTCATGAAGTGATTTTGCATGATAAGAAGTGAAATTATGAAGTTTATAAGTGTATATGTTGTTAGGAAGGAGGTAGAAAGCATGAAAGAGGGTTTGGAGGGGTTTTGGGAAGCCCCATGTCCATTTAACGGACTTAGAGTCCGTTTAACGGACCTTCTCAGGTCAAAAATGACCCTTTGCATCGCCCATGTCCGTTAAACGGACATGGAAATGGTGCAGTTTACCTAATATATGTCCGTTAAACGGACATGCATGTTCGTTTAACGAACATTCTCGGAAAAGATGGTGATAGTGTACATAGTTTGAGGCCGAATCAGACTTTATGGTCTTCATAAGCGTTGTAGCGCCTGAAGTCTACTTTCAAATGGTCGAAGAACGAAATCAATCCGACTTCTAGATTGAAAGTTATGGTGTTTGTTCCAAAAGAGGTTCAAATTGATTTAGGGTTTAAGTATGGGTTATTATTTTGATCATAACTCACTCATCCGACCTCCAATTGAGGTGATTCTTAAAGCACTGAATTCCTAAGACATGTATCCTTCTCTCCATGAAAATTTGTATCAATTGTAGTTGTATTGAAAGAGTTTGATTGAATCTTATGATAATCGGAATAATTTGTTTCATTCTGATCTTGCTATTTTCTTTTTTTCATCTGACCTTGTCCAATCTTTTGCTTATATCTTTTCCGTCCGACATTCGAATGACTTGGTTCTTGAAACGTTGGATTCCTAAGACAATTAATTAAATTCTTATGGGAAATTATGAATTTTAGAGACTTAATTGAGGAATATTGTTTGAATCAAATTGAGTCGGGAAATTTTCTGAACATGGTTCAGTACTTTGTGAAATTCGGGATCTGTGGTGATCCGATTGAAGTGCTTATTGAGGCAAAATAAAATTAAGATATGGGTATACAAATCATATGAAGAAATGAAATTTCAATTTAGCCTTTAAGAATGTAAATTTTTGGAAGGAAGTGAATTGCTAGAAAATGTGTTAGTAGAATGATATGTCCGACATGTTTGGACTATAACTTTTGGTGTAGTGCTCCAAATTGAATGATTTTTAAGGCATTACGAAATTAAGACAATGAGGAACAATTCTATAGAATGAATTTTTGACAAATTCCTTCAAATTGATAGTGCAAAACATGTCCGAAAGTAAGCATGACTTAAAGTAAAGTTCAGGGGCATATTGGGAAGCCCACTGAAAGGGGTTTGTTTTAAGGCATTGGTGGAGAGACAAAAGGGTCATTTGACCCTCATTTATTGACTTGGAATATATAAAGAAGGGGCGGCCGTTTGGAAGAGAGTAGCGCACGAAATTTGTGTGAGAAGAGGGAGAAAAATGAAAGAAAAGAGAGAAGAGAGGGAGAGCTCAGTGGAGAAAGAAGGAGGAAGCTTAGGGTTTCTGATTTTTTTTTAGTTTTAAGAAAGGATTTTCAATGATTCAAAGGGAAAAACATGGAAGGAATTGAGAGCTCCAAGATGATCCAAGCAAAAGTCAAAAATGAAGAAGATAAAGGTAAGAGATGGTTTTGATCTTTGAGTTTTAGTGAGATTTTGGTTGATTTGGCTTAAGATTGATATGGGTTTGTGAATTATGAAGTTGATTTTAGTGATTATGCCTTGGGTTATGTTTAATTTTGGATGAAAAATTAATTAGGGTTATGCCCAATGTTAGTGATTTGGAGATTTGGAAATTGGTGATTGAGATAGCGTGAATGTATGAGGGATTGATGTTTTCTAAACTCAATTTGAGAAATCGTATTATTTACGATGTTGAATTTTGGGTAAAATTGGTTTAGGGACTTTAAATTGGACGAAAGAAAGAAGAAAGGGTCAATTGGAGCTAGGGGCAAACTTCCGGCATTGATTCGTGTGGGTAACGTGTTTATTTATTGAATTATAAGCTACTTATAAGTTTTGGAAAAATCAAGAAAGTAATCATGGTTATAAGCTATTGTTTTTCAAATGATTTTAAATCAATTGATTTTGGGATGATTTATGAACTGTTGGATTCATTGTTTTCCGAATGAATCAAGAAATTTCAATAATTTTTTCGGACTTTCAAATGAAATGATTCAATTAACTACTTCTAAAGTGTTTGAAGGATTTGATGAAATGAGCATAATTGTTGAATTCTTTATGTTTGATTGTTTGAGTTTGCAATATGTGAATTTTGATTATTTATGAGATTG
>JANIHY010000006.1:51756097-51768234 GCA_027479065.1 Erythroxylum brevipes | reverse complement strand
TAGTTAATATTAACAATTAAATAGATTTTATTCAATTAAAAATAGAAATATGTAGTGAAAGACTAGAACTATTAATAATTTTTATAAATTAAAAAAAAAGTAGAAACTAAATACAAATTTTGTATTTATTATATCACGTTGTTGCTAACTCACCATTGTCAAGATGACAATAATTAAACAAAAATAGAAATAGAGATTTTAAATATGTAGACAGTCAACCTAATATCCATCTATGGCAAATGAACGTGTCCACGACCACGAACGTGTGTACCCATTTAAACAAAGGGCGACAGATTATGTCACTTTGTGCTCCATTCAACCAGCAATGTACGGTGATGGCCCGTTACTACATAGCTTCGTGGCTAGCACGTCAACTAAGAGGACACCCACTTGGGAAAAATAGGAAACAGACAAGAAATTTTAGTCAAAAAACACAGGCGATACCGTCTTACACTCTCACTATATTATAAATTGCTCCACACAGGAACTCTGCCAAAACAACCATGGCTCTTTCGGTACGTACTAAGTTGCCCAGACTCTGCGTTAGTAGGTCCATGGCTCGTGTTCGGGTCCGGTCACCATCTCTTCGATCCAAACACTTTTGTAATTCCATTCAAACTGAGCAGAAAGTGGAGATTTTGGGCAATGGTTCGCAGAGTTTTGCTAGTGATGGGCGTGGCAATAATGGCAACAAGGTTATGGTGGTGGTTGATGCAAACCTTGAAGCCAAGAGTCCGCTTGAATGGGCGCTGTCTCACACTGTTCAAAATCAAGATACCATCGTTCTTCTATACGTTGCCAAGCCATCACCTGCAGGTTAGACACTGAAGAATTGTCATTGATCATCATTTCTGGCATGCATTTAAGAAACTTCATGCACTCAAAAGATAGGTAAATTTTGGTCGCAGGTCCTACGTCGAACTTGAAGGTTAATCTGAGAGTTCATGAGCTTCTTTGTACCCTGAAACAAATGTGTCAAAAGCGAAGGCCTGGGGTGAGTTAATAGTTTTTCTTTGTTGACCAAACATGTTTTCCTGGACAACAGTTGATTGAGTTAATGAAATGGTACATCAATACTATTAAAGAGTAAAAACATAATCTTGATGGGTCAATGCCAGTTTTGGTAGAATTATCTTACTCAACATGAAGTTTGAGATTGACAAGTTTCTGGGTAGGCTTACCTCCGATATTAGATGCAAATGACTTAGGCGCAACCGGCGGGTATGAACGAAACTTAAACAGGGACAACTGATGCCTGACACAATTGTTTTTGGTTTGCTCGCTTTGTCCCTTTGTGTTTGCTTTATTGTTCAAAGCAATCATCCAAAAGAGAGCAATAAGTCAACGACAGCCTCATTTCCAAGGGGCGAAGAAACATTGGTGCCAACCAATAAGTCAATAACAGATGGTTAGAACTTAGAACGAACCATGATTCTTCAATTCTGTGCATATTAGGCAACCAAAACCTTTTTCATTCATTGTAATGGGAAAGTGGAAATTGTTTTCAACATGATGTGGACGTCGTGTAGGTGCAAGTGGAGGTAACTGTAAGAGAAGGAAAAGAAAAGGGTCCGATAATAGTAGAAGAAGCAAAGCAACAAAGGGTGTCAATGCTAGTGTTGGGCCAAAGGAAACGGAGTTCGATAATGTTGAGGCTACTGAGTCGGTGGCGAGGGAAGAGAAACGGCGGTGGTGCGGCTGAGTACTGCATCCAAAACGCTTCATGCATGACAATTGCAGTGAGGAGAAAGGGCAGGAAAGTTGGAGGGTATTTGATTACCACCAAGCGTCACAAAAACTTTTGGCTTCTGGCTTAGACTTAAGCATGCCTGCCTTGAGAGAAATGTACTTGTGGAAATGGGTTGAAATTTAATTACGCGGCAAGAACTCAACACATCAACCATATCTTAATTACTGTGTCTCATGCGCATATTGTATATCACCCTAAAATGGTCTCTGTTGATTTTCAGTCCTTCAAAAGCCTGCAGCCAATGAATGAAACCTTTTTCTTCCACATTCCTCTAAACCACATTAAGCGTAAAAGAGTGCAGGTTCCAAACATTTCTCAAAACATTTGAACTTAATATAATTTGATGCTGGAATTACTCTATAGGAAGCTTACCAGCAACATTACAAGAACCTTGTTCATGAATGGTAAGATATAAATCTGAAATGCCAAGCACGTCATGAAGGAAACCTAGTTTTTTTTTACAGCTGAGCAAGTTGTCATGATCCAGATTTCATCACTTTAGAACAACTTGAACCAAAAACAGAACTTACGTTTGGTACATGTTGAGGCGAACCCCAATAAGAATTTGTGGTATTTGAACCTGCTGTGTGGCAGTCAGAGCTTGCTCTCGCTATTTGCAGCCACAACTTCTCCACGTGGAAAGAATGCACTGTTTGCTTACTGTATCAGTGGTTTTGCAGTGATTGGAAATAAGGAAGAAGGAAGAAATCCAGATTCTTCCTACAATTTGTCGCACAGATTTACCACAACTTATGGTGCACTCAATTCAGAAAGAAAAAAAAAAACAAAAAAACACTATTAGCACGATATTCAGGTATATTCACAGTTGGGAAACTTCAATGAACAAATAAATATGATAATAATTTTATTACATCAAAGTCATACAAAGAATTACCTTCAATACAGACTTGATTGAATCTAAACCCCAACCGTGCCATCCTTAGTCCTATAACTGAATTAGCTGTGAACAGATTTGATCCTGTTATGTACAGAACAAATTACCATTTCTTCTCAACTGTTCATGTTGGAGGCTGTCCCCACAAAGCAGTATCAAGGGTAATCTGCAACAGGATCTTTTTCACACTTGTATCTCAAGTTTGTTGATTGCCATCAACCATAGAAACCCCCGTATGACAAAGTAGAATTTTAATTCCATGAAGATGTATTTACTTAGATACTTGTGCTTATTGGTCAAAAACATAACCGCATCTAAGGGAAATTCTATGCAGCCGATCATAACCTGCAATCACTCCAGCTCCTGCCACACCAAGAAGCATTTTTGCGGTTACCACCCGAAACAATGGCCTGTAACCCTCAAGACGACTAATCTCATGAAATGCATGCATAGCATTTTGATACCTCAAAGGCTGTTCAGAAGTCAACATCATTCTCCGTCTTAGTGTGTCAAATGGGTATGCACAAACCCTGGAGAATGTAGTGATGATCCAACCCAACAAAAAGCTAGCAAAGAAATTACCCGGCGACACACAAATCCCTACTTAAAACTTCGCATATTAACTTTGAAATCAACCAGGATAAACAAGAAAAAGTCTAATGGAATTATGAACAGCACTATGAAATGCATCTATCAACAGTTGAGTTGGTTTAAAGGGACATTCTCTAACTCTTCAAAGAGCAGTTTCTCTAGAGATAGTCAAAAATACCTAACATGCCTGATGCTTCTTTAACCACTTTTAAATGTCACCAACACTTAACCAGTCTGAATAAATTAATGGCGAAGAAAGTCTGTTCAAGGGAATTTATTCCATGCCCTGATGCTTCTTTAACCACTTTTAAATGTCAGCAACACTTAACCAGTCTGAATAAATTAATGCCCAAGAAAGTCTGTTCAAGGGAATTTATACCATGCTCCAAATTGAATGAACATAACACAATCAAGCTTTTCTTAACTAAAACTAGGCTCACAACTAAAGGTGATGAAATTTACCTCAAGGGGTACCACCAAAATGACAGGTTTCATGGTATCATAGATCCCAAAATACATGTTTCGATAAAGAGTAATTCCTATGATTGAAACTCCCAAGCCTCGATACAGCCCAGCAATCCCATCACTTGGCATTTTTACCATACACATCCAGTAAGCCCTTGAACTGCCGTTGACTGTTGTGTTCACAGTCACTTGCATCGGTCCCTATCCTTGTCCATGCATAATCCAAATGTTAAAACAATAATGAAGTTGCTGCTGCAGCAGCACTGCCTGAAGCCACATTTCCAGCAAAGCACTTTAGGTGACCATCCTTTTCTTTTGAACATCCGAAAACATATTTGAAATAACCCTTAAATGCAAAATAGAAATCCTAAGGACAATTAAGCACCTGTTTCAGGAAGTGAAACAGGACCAGGAAATACCAATTGGAGACAAAGTTTCATAAGATGATGAATTAGGAGCTCTGAGTAATTTTAAGTCAAATTAAACTCTATGCATCTGGATACTTGAGTAAGATGCTCAACACAATCCATCATATTGCCAACACACAAAATGAGAATGTCTTTCCAACATACCTATCAAATAACAGTTCTATTCATTATAGAAGTGCACATGTACAGCTTCTCAAACTTAGTTAAGCATTATAATATGAATTTTGGCATTCAACAATGGTTTAGCAGTTAGCACATAGTTCATAGCATATCTACGGGTGACCTCGAAATCTTAAATGCAATATTAAAAATTGGAATTGTTGTCAAAACCAGGGAGCAAGCAAAAGATTATGCACTTATTTTCCTGCCAAAGGGAAACGACATGTAACATCTCGGAAACCAACTCAAGTTCACAAGCAAGTTTAGGAAGAATAGGAAGCAAAGCAGCAAGAAAAGTCAAATAGGAAAAAAAAAAAGGACCTTTAAACAGAATAGATCACTGGGGTTGAGGAAATACTATCATCAGTAAAAAGGAGAAAAAAGAGAAGAATCTAACTAGGGAAATATCTTATGAGATTGGCCTGATTGCCTCTCCAAGTGCAGAACAAGCCTTCTTCTCTCAACACCTATCCAAAGCACTGCCTGACACCCATATATGGAGTTTTAAGTTGAACTCCTTTAATCATCTCTTGGTTCCGCAACAAAAACTTCACTCTTTCAATTGGTGCTGCAGTAGTCTTTGATACTACTGCTGCCATAACTCCCATCACAAAATCTGCAGAAAATTTCTCAGGATTCCGTGAAATTTCCATACTTCCCACAAGAGACTGCAACTTTTCTCGATTCTAGAAGAAACCCAGAAGGGAAAAGGAGAGAAGATTCAGTCAAAAAGTATAAATTTTTGCTGCCCTTATCATGCACTTCCCAACAACAAAACAGATACCAGACAATGAAAAAAAGGGCATCATGAAAACTAAACCTGAAAAGGGAAACAGAGACAGGAGCCTGTGAGTTTTGAGATCGGTGACGTAGGCGAATCTCTGGAGGACAAAAGCTTCTGTCTTCACTCGTCAAAGACGACAATGAAGCCCAGATGGCGAGAAAGCCAGGCGCCCAGGCGCGGGATGAGGCAAGTCCTCAAATTTACTAATTCTCTTATTAATACATTCCGCTGAATTTCGAAAATCATTCGTGACTTTGTTTTTTTACCGTTTGCTTGGATACTTAGTTGTATAGAAGAAAGGAAAAGAAATATTGAGTAAAAATGAGTAGAAAAGAATGTAAGAGAAATGTGATTTCTTTTCTCTTATTTGTTTCCCTAATTTGCCAAATGATGGAATTGAATGGAAAAAAATTTTTAAGATCTTTATGCCCTTGATTATTATTTTGTTATGGAAATAAATTGTGGTTGAGTATGTCATTTTCCTTCCTTATCTTTCATTTCCCGTCCTTTCTCACTAATAGTGGGAAATATATTTGGACCAAATTTTTCTTTCATTCTCCTCCATTCTCTCCCTTTTCCTTGTCTTATTTTTGTCCAAATAATAGAAATCAAGATAAATGTAATTCTCTTCCTTTCTTTTCCATTGCTTTCCTTTAATCCAAACAAAGGCTTAGAAAAGAATATTTGAATTAAGCCATAAAAGCAACCTAGGTGAACAAGTTCAATTACAAGGACAAAAGAGTAGTGTCACTTCGGCAGGATCATTACAACTCTTTTACAATTAAAGAAGAAAGTTCTCAACATTCCAATTGGATAGAAGATACGTACCTATAATTGTGAAAGCTAATTTGATATACGATGAATTGCATGAGTTAATTATAAAATTGCTCTTTCGAGGGACTTTTGTCTTGAAAAATGTGACTATTTCTTTCATCCTATATAATTGTGATCAGAGAAGATAAGGATGTATAGAAACACCAGTTATTTATCTGGATGGCTAATTATTGAGCACCATGTTTGATACTGATCAAGTCACTTGGAGCACTAGTAATCAAGCATATTCTTAGTAGTGCTTTCCAAATGTCACTGGTAATCCTGCATTTGAAGAATAAGTGATCTATACTTTCTTGAGCACTTCTATCGAATGAACACTAGTTGGTGAGATGTAGAAACTTGGCACGTTTAGAAAAAATTGGTAGTTTATTCTTTATGACTAGCCATAATGTGATAGAAGCTCATGGATGAAGATGATTGAATCAAACCACCTTAGTCTAAGGTACGATATTTTAATCATAGAGTAGAACCTTTTTGCATGATTAGTTGGTAAAAATGTCATTGGAGGTGTGTTTCCAAATGAATCTGTCTTCTTCTATGTTAATTGTGGTTTGAATAATCTCATTTTTCATGCAGCTGGTAA
This sequence comes from Erythroxylum brevipes, assembly GCA_027479065.1. Taxonomy (NCBI): domain Eukaryota; kingdom Viridiplantae; phylum Streptophyta; class Magnoliopsida; order Malpighiales; family Erythroxylaceae; genus Erythroxylum; species Erythroxylum brevipes. The sequence continues at coordinate 51,761,745 of JANIHY010000006.1, read as the reverse complement.
TAGGAACATGTATAAAGATCTCCTTATTCATTAAAGTTGTTGCTACTATGGCTTTATGATGAATCATAGACCTGAAAGGTGAGGCTTTAACCATTTTATCCAAAGGACTCACAGATAATCAATTGTCTTGCCAGAAACTGATGGATTCTTCATTTCCTATTAATGCAATGAAGTTAGGCAATCTTTCTCTCATCTTGAGAATTACTTTCAAAGAGGGACAATGTTTCACATCTAGAACCCATAAACTCCTATTTTTATGAAATAATTGTGTATCCATTTCCACCAGAGGGATTGCTTGGCATAAATGAGTCTCCACAATTTTTTAGAGAGCATGACAATGTTCATGGTTTTAAGAGATCATATAGCAAGACTTAGTTTTTGGGGATCCAAAACTTCACCCATTTCATTTTGATCCTATTGGAACTTTGAGTGCTTTTAGACCAAAGAAATCTATTGAGGATCTTATCAACATATTTAATAATGTCGACTAGTAAAGCTAAATGGGTAACCTAATATATATTGATAAAATTTAGTATAAGTTGAGCTCTTTCAGCTACGGACATGTGTCTAGAGCTCCAAGTAGAAATTTTTGTGTTGATTTTGTCAAAAAAGTTGTTGAAATCTCTATTGCTTACTTTATAAAAAGTGATTCGAATGCAAAGGTATCTCAATGGGAAGGTTTATTGTTTGAAGCCTGCTATGGCAGTCAATAATGAATTCTAGTTTGCAACACTCTTCGAGAGGAGAAAGCTACTTTTAGAGCAATTTACCTGTAGTCCAGGCATTCTATTGAAGACCTTTAGAGCTTCTATAAGTGTTGATATGAAAGTAGCATCAATTTTGTAGAGTAAGACAAGATCATTAGCAAAACTAAGCTGAAGTTTTTTGCATTTAGAGTGATGTTTGAATCCTTTGGTTCTTTTAACAATTCTTTTAAACAATTTGTTGACAACTTCCATGACAAGTGTAAAGAGATAAGGAGAGATAGGAATCAACTTGGCAAATTCCCTTGCAGCTTTTGAAGAACTTGGTAGGTTGGCCATTAACAAGAATGCTATATGAGGGAGACATGATACATTACTTAATCCATTATATAAAGGAAGCTGGATACTCTAAGGCTGCAAGAATATTTATTATAAACTCCTGGTCAACATTATTATATGCCTTCTTAAGGTTAATTTTGATGCAACAATTATAATGGCCTCTCTTCTTAGAAAAAGTTTGAATCAGCTCTTGAAGAATCAAAATATTATCTATTATTAGTCTACCAATAATATATGCACATTAAGTAGGTCTAATACAATTAGGAAGTATTCCTCTCAATTTGTGGGCAATAATTTTAGAAATTATCTTATAGATGGAATTGCAATGTGCAATGGTGTAAAAATATGAGAATTGATTAAGCTTACCATTTTTAGGAAAAAAAATAATGGATGTCTAATTGATTTCTGCAAGTAAGGAACCTTGTTAAAGAACTCTAGAACAACTTCAGATATAAGGTTTTTTTATAAGAGGCCAAGCTCTGAGAAAGAAGTTGATATTGAATCTATCAGGGCCTAGAGTTTTGTGAAGATGGAGAGTTTTCAAATTACCATTGATTTCCTGGAGAGTGATTGATTTGCACAACAATTCAACTTCCTATGAAGACATACAACCTTGCATGATCTCCTTGAGTAGCAGTTTATGGAGTGAACCCCAGTTGGTTTGTTCAACAAATTGGAGAAGTAATAAAAGGTTTCTTAAAGTATTTGAGTTTGTGACTCTAGCTTGAGATTATTGTGTTTAGGTGAAATGATTATGTTCATTTCTCTTCTAGAAATAATAGTTTTATAAAAGAAATAGATATTTTTGTCTCCACTTCTCATCCATTCTAGCCTTGATCTTTGTTTCAAAAGATAGTAGTCATATATGACAGCTTTGGAATAATTATGTAATGCAACTCTTTCCAATCCCTGCAGATGAGAGGATAAAGGATTAAGGTAGACTTCATGTTGAATGCTTTTAAGATCCTTTTTGGCTATGTTGACAAGATGGTGAGTATTACCAATATTTTCCTTAAATAGGAACTTAATTTCTTGTTTAATGGGATTCAACTTACTTGTAAAAATAAAATTTTTGTACCTTTTATTTTGATTCTTAAAGCTTTCCACTTCATCCTCAAAACTAGCTAGGTCTACTAAAAAATTGTTGATCCTAAAAGGTGATTTAGGTCTTATTGCTTCAATGAAAGAGAGGATAGGTGGATGATCAGAAATATTGCAACCTAAGAAGTTGGAAAAGTAGTTTGGGAAAGCTAAAACCATTGGAGGTTTACTAAACTACCATTGAGCTTATTTCTGATAAAAATTGTTCCAATTTGTTAGTGAATCTAAATTAAAAAAATTGTCACCTGAAAGGATGTTAATGAGTTGAGCTTTATCTGTGTAGTTACCAAACTCTGAACAAGGATTAGTAGTAGCTCTACAGTCTTCTGCTTCTTCAATTTTCATGATAGAGTTAAAGTCCTTATAAAGGATCCACGGATTATTAATGTACACAACAACATGTTTAATTTGATTCCATAGAAAATTCCTCTTAGTATAAATGAAAGAAATGAAGAATGGTTGAGTTAAGATCCCTATAGAGACCCACAGATGAATGATTTGGTTTGATATTAAACTTATGCAAACAATTAGGGCATTAAAGCCATAAAGAATAATTACTCTGTCATTAGGATGGTGGCTATAATTTGTGATTATTTTCTGATGAGCTAGGAAATAAATAAGCAAATTGCAATGATCCTCTCTAATTCTAGTTTCCAAAATATAAGCTATAGCCACTTTATTTTCCAAAATCATATTTCTAATCATCAGGTTTTTATTATGAGCATGTTCTCCTCTAACATTCCAAGATAATATATTTATGATGCAACCTCCCTAAGGGGAGACGTCTTTTTCCTATCATATCTGCTCCTGGTGATAGTTTGAAATTCCTTACCTTATTTCCTTATTATTGCTTTAGTTTACTAGGAGTGTCAATTTTGCCAGCCTCTACAAGTACAACTCTTTTTAGTAAGGGAGTGGAGTTTGAGATATCAGTAGTTCTCTTTTCTTCACTCTTTAGAGAAGTGGCTGATGGTCCTTTGTTAGTAGTCTCTTCATTTTCTTCTTCAACATCCATAGATGGATGAGTTACCTCAATAGCTACATGATAATCATCATTGATCTCCATTAGCTCTTAATAATATCCTGTCTTAGAGACTTTTCTGATTGGTCTCCAAATTTGCTTCTTCTTAAACTGAAGTTTCCATGCATAAGTAACTTTCAATTGGTCATCCATAAGTTCCATATCTTCATTCATCCTGATGAATGGTATCACCTCTGGTAAGTTTTACATGGAAATAACCAAGATGTCTATCCTTGCAAAGTTAATTTGCCTAATCTCTATATAGTCCAATACTTAAGAGGGACGTCATATAGACAAATCCAAATAGGAATATTTTCTTACTTAAGCTCCTTTAATTTCAGTCCAAGTTTCCATAGTTGCAACAAGAGAGGCTTATTGTGAACATTCCAAGGTCTAACTTGAACCACCATTTTCGCTTCTTTAAAGCTTGTAAATTTGAATAGGAATATATCCTCATTATTCACTAATATATCCACCAAACTTGCTTCCAGTTGTTTATAGCCCATTGTTTTGTAATTGGTAAAGCTATCCTTTCATCTAGGAAAAAGCTAAGCACTGTGGACTTCCATTTATTTGCTCTTGATGTGACATCCCGTTACCGATGTGATAGGCATATCGGTAATTTGGATAGGTTAGCATTGGGTGCATTCATATTTTGAATTGCACGTGCATTTTGCCTCTATATCATTGATATATGAGTTAATTGCACATGCATACATAGTGACATGCATTCACGATTTTTTCGGCATTTAAATTGTGATTTATGAGTTGAATTGTGAATCTTGAGATAATTAGGTTAGATTGTGATTTGATTGAGAAATTAGGAATAATTGGGTTGTATAGTTGATTTGGAGTGGGAATTGAATTTTAGGAATTTGGAAATTGTAATTGGAATATAGGATCTTGTGTTTTATATTTTTGAGGACTTATAGGAAATTTTTGAAATTTTTAGAGTTACGGGTCCGGACCGAAAAAATGACTTAGAGACTGATGAATTGGATTCCAGTTCCGAAATACTTGTTCAGGGCAATGGAAAATTTAGATTTTTTAGTTTAGGAATTATTGTGATGAGCCATTGAAATTAGAGACTGAAATTAAAAGAAATTGAGGGCTTGTGGATTTGTGAGCAATAGGTTTAAATCTTTATATAAAAGAGTTAGGTTTTGAAATTTGGGGGAAATCGTTATCTCCTTCCCAGGGGGAATTTCTTCCTCCCGACTTTGGCGATTCATTTTCTTCCTTCTTAAAGATTACTGTTGCTCCTCATTGTGGAAGTCTTGCTTGTGGGTGAAAGATGGTGATGTTTTGTATGGTTTGACAGTGAAAATCGTGGAAGTTTGAGTTTGGAGGATTTTCCGACGATTGAGGATTTTAGGGTTTATTGATTGAGCTTGGATTTGGTAAGTTTTAATGGTTTAATGCTGTTAATTATTGTTGTTTGATGTATTTATGGCATTTATTGTGTAAAGAATGCGTAGTTGAGGGTTTTAATGCTGGTTTTAGAGAGAGAAATGAAAGAGGGAATCGGAGAAGACGACCGCACGTCGCGATGATTAATTATTTAGACGTCGTGACGAGCGTGCGCCACGAAGAACGTAGACGTCGCGACGAACGACTACTTGTGCGCCGCGGCGAAGGATCTGTAGTCGCGGTGAGGGATAGATTTCTGAATAGATGCGTTTCAATTTATAGGGCATAACTTTTGGCGTAGACCTCCAATTGAGGTAATTCTTGATTCGTTATGATCTAGAGAGAGAGGTCTACAATTGAGGTAAAGAATAATAGTTTGAATTCTAATTAGTAAGATCGCAATTATCGAAAGAGAGTCAATTACAGTACCTAGTACAACCTAAGAGTTATATATTGACAATTGAAGTATAATTGGGGGCTTAAGTGAGTGATTGTGACCCAATGAATAGGCTTTATAGGGAATTATTTTAGTGTGTATAATTTGGTGAGTTGTTATTGATCGAATTGAGTGAAGAGTTAAAAATGAGCATAAGAGAGTGAAATTGGGTTATAGCGCCGGAAAACCATAAACATGCATCGTACAGTTTTGAATAAAGACATGTGCATTATCGAATTTATGTGATTGAGCATCTAGTGATGAGAATTTGTTTAATTGTTATAGAGGCACCGTTGGATTGTCAGTCCACGGATATTGATGGGACTTCCAGGCAGTAGCTCGGAAGTTATAAGTGAGTAACCTAGTTGGTTCCTCAATCTTTGTGTGTTAAATGTGTTGTGTATTTGTGAACTGTATGCCAATGTAAATACTTATGACGGTAAATTAGTGTACAGAATTATGAGTCAAATGTTCTGAATGCGATAAATTGAATCGATTGAAATATGTTATTGATTGTGCAAGAGTGAGTGCATGCTAGGCATGATTAGAAAGCGGTAATTAACAGTTGTGACTGGAGCAATTAGTGATCAGAGCTTTAAGCTCGATTATCAGTGAAAGGGCCTAAGGCCGAAAGGGA
>JANIHY010000006.1:51734707-51748167 GCA_027479065.1 Erythroxylum brevipes | reverse complement strand
ACTTGTCTCCTGTGATATAAGTCACATGATATAGCTAGGTTTAATATTTGGTGCACAGCAAGAAAGTCAGAGAAGTACTAATACTCTATTAAGCTTCACATGAGCAGCTGCTTCCGAGTCGCAACCTATTCAAGAACAAAATGACGTGCTTAATTGCTGTGGGACTGAGGCCCCTCATTGTTTTCTAATACCAGATTCTGTTATATGTCATAAGCAGTAGCCACCACGGTCACTCTCATGCATGCACTTTCGACTTGTAGGAAAAGACATGCTTACTCATGACTTAGCCTGAAAGCTTCTCTACTCGGCACTGTGTAGCATAAACAGCATGAGAACTAACCATAGAGCTCTGATAGCTACTTTTGCCTTCATTCTTGTTGTTATTCTCGTTTCTTCTCCATCCTGTTTCCATCATGAGCCAAAGATCCATTCAGGAGACACAGTTCAACCTCGAAGATTGCTAGCTTCCGTATCCTCCCTGTCTTCAGGTGTACACAAGGTAATTGAAGCCGGTCATGATCCCAAGAAAGCTGTTGAGACGAATTTAAGAAAGGCACCGCGAAGCAATTCAAACCCAACTCAGAACAAGTAATATCGACATTGTTTCGTAGAGATCTTCGAAGGAAAGAGAAACTTTGCTTTTTCTAGATTTTTTAGTTTTTCCTTCTCAAATGTCTCTGTTGTGGTAGGTGCAAGAATGGGATTTCTGAACGATCTTTTTTCCCACTTTTCTTTATATGATATGAATCTGTAATTCTTCAAAACATTATGAAAGACTTTGTCTTGGCATCAAGCTCGATAAACTTGAGGAAGCATTTAACATATTGTATGTGGGAAGGGCGTAATTGTCAGAGAGCGCCCGTTTCCTATTGGTGATTCGCTGAAAACTCTCCAAGGTAGCTAGAGGGGGATTGCAGGAAAACTGGGTAGTGGAGTTCCTGGAACTGTATATAGAGGGCTTCTACCATGAGACATGAGAACTCATTGCCGTTTAAGAACTGGAAAAGAAGTTTTGAGCAGGAATTCAAAACTGAAGTGACTGTCATCAATGGAACGAATCACGAAAATCTGGTAGAACTTCTAGGATTCTGCAATTAATGGCAAAATTAAGCAATGGTTCTTTTGCCGAGTTCTGTCCTACTTGGAGATTCAAGGCCCAAGAGGTACAAAAGGATGCAATTTGTTTATGAAGACCAGGCCTCCTGTGCCTCCATGAAAGAATGCAGAACATCCTTCCAGACGAGTCTGTGACTGCCGCAATCTCTGAATTTGGACTAACCAAGCTTTTGAAGACAAACCAGACTCAACTAACAGCCATCAGAAGGAACCAAATGATGCATATTACCTGAATGGTTCAGCCTCAGCAGGAACATTCCTGTTACTATCAAAGTTGATGTGTACAGTGTACCAGACTGCTTTCAGGAAGGAAAATTGAATCTGCTAGTGAAGAAAGGTGATAAGAATGCTAAGAGCGGAGCTGCTCAAGTCTCCATTCCTCCATAAATCCCTAACATAATTGAAGATGATCATTTGCTAATTTCGCAATGTACTTCTAAAAACCGCAACTTGATGTTCTGTAACTGTAGGCGATCAATATTTCCAAGTTCTTAATAAGAAACATTCTCTTGTCAACAATTTATTATTTATTAACGTAAACTTAAGCCATGAAAGTGACTTCCATTCTATGATAATTAACCAGGAGAGTGAGGGAAGGTCAAAGTATAGTCGCATAAATCACAGCCATCTACTGTTTCTCATTTGTTAGCTTTCACTGCAGTTAAATACCTCTCTCTCAGTGATGAACAATGTGAAGTAGGAATAGTTAACACTCTCTAGAATCCCCAAAGCAATAAGCTTTGACATAGATTCTTTAGTTGAGACATTTCCCTTGAGATTAATAGCTCACTCCTTTCATGGGTGCAACAGTTCCCATGAAAAGATCGTGTCTTTTGTCGGAAGATAGCGACTTTTCTATTTATCAGATTGCTTTATGGCTTAAGAAGTTTTTAAGAGCAAGAGCACAAAGGTCTAATAGGCAAATTCATGCCCTGTTGGTCACTTCTGGGATTGGCTTAAACGTTTTCTCACTGGGGTCAAAGCTACTTGGTGTATATGCAAGTTGCGGGGAGATGAAATCTGCGATAAGGGTCTTTGAGAAAATCCAATACCCAAATGCATTTGCATTGAATTGGATGATTTTGGCCTCTGCATTCAACGGGAACTATAAAGACGCTATTGGATACTTTTGTTTGATGCAGAAATCTATGCATATTTATAACAAGTTTACTTTCTCTATTGTGTTAAAAGCTTGTATTGGTTTGCTGGATGTGAAGAAAGGGAAGGAGGTTCATGCAATTGTTAAACAATTGGGTTTAGAGAATGATGTTTTTATGGCTAATGCTTTGGTTGACATGTATGGTAAATGTGGTTCTGTGTATCATGCACGTAAGGTGTTTGATAGAATGGTGAAAAGAGACGTGACTTCTTGGACTTCAATGATCTGTGGGTATTGCATTGTGGGGAAGGTTGATCAAGCACTCATCTTTTTTGAGAGAATGAAGATGGATGGATTGGAACCAAACGATTTCACATGGAACACGATGATTGCTGGTTATGCTAGGAGGGGAGATCGTTATGAAGCATTTTCATTCTTGTCTAGAATGACAGGAACTGGGTTGTTGCCAAATTTGGTTACTTGGAACACGATGATCTCAGGTTTTGTTGAAAGTCAGAGAGCTGTTGAGGCTGTAAGAGTGTTCTGCAACATGTTAGCTTCAGGGATTTGGCCTAACATCGTGACTTTAACAGGACTACTACCTGCATATGGGACGATTGGTTCTATCCAACGAGGTAAAGAAATTCATGGACTCATTTACAGAATGGGGCTCTATAGTAATGTTTTTCTGGTTAGTGCTCTTATTGACATGTACTCGAAATGTGGCAGTGTGAAAGATGCTAGGAATATATTTGACAAAATCCGTTACAAAAATGTTGCATCTTGGAATGCCATGATTGGATGCTACGGGAAGCACGACATGGTTGAGTACTCGATGCAACTGTTTGAGAGAATGCAAGAAGAGGGAATTTGGGCAAATGACACGACTTTGATTACTATCCTTACTGCCTGTAGCCGTAATTGTTGTCTTGAGGATGGTCTAAGGATTTTTAGTTTGATGAAGGAGAGGTATGGAATTGAACCTAAAAGAGAGCATTACACTTGTGTTATTGACATGCTATGTCGATCTGGAAGAATGGCTGAGGCTTGTGAATTGATGAAGCAAATGAATACATAAGTTACGGAAACAGAATCAACTCTCGGAGCTTTTCTGAATCGATGAATGATCCATGAAGACAAGATACAGCCGAAATTATGGGCCGAGAAAGAAGTTCAGTGTAGTAGGAATCTGAACAACAAGAAACTCCAGAAAAAGAACCACTTTAGGTAGATTGGGAAGATTAATGAGTTCGTTGAAGGCACAAAAGAAGGCTCGCATTCCTGCTCTCTGATAATTCCGGTTTTATTCATCTATCCCTGTTGTCAACATCCGGTGCATACTGTGTCACAGAGCATAAAGAATTCGAAGGACCTGATTCTGTATACATTCTAACCTGCATGCTTAGATATTTACATAAGATCTTAAAATTATTAGATTTCAAAACCAAAAGTTAGGAGTTCTAACTACAATCTAGTACGTTGTAACTAATGTCCTCATCATAATCAAATTCATATTTATTGTTTTGTCACCATTTTTCACCTTGAATTGGTCAAAATGTTAGGATCGGAGTTAAAGAATGAGGGACACTACTGACTGCTACCTTATATTATGTAAGCAATGCGTGTGGACAACCCGTTCTTGTTTGCCAGTGAAACAAAAGTTCTTCCATTTATTCATTCAACTGTTGCCGAGATCTCTTGACTTTTGTTTCTTTCTCATACATGTTCTATATGTGCAGAGGAGTTAATAGAAATCTCCAAATAATAGTCATTTGTCAGAAATCTCAAGTTAAAACCAACTATATGTGCTTGACTTTGTGCTTGTGCCAGGCTTAACAAGAATATATCTGCATATTTTCTTCTTTTTGAGCGCCTTCTGATGCCTATGCTCATCTTTGCCCTGATAATCAGACATACTCCTAGGAATCACTTGTTTTTTCTTTCTCTTTCAGTTACATGAGGCTAACCTCAGGGGTTTTTCACACGAAGCATGACATGGCTCATGTGATGATCCAGTCCGACCCTTTGTAGGAGCTTTATATTGCAAAATTCTTGCATGATACCTTTGTGTGACAACCAAACTAGAGGTATTCATTCTGTTGATGTTTGTGCTCGAGGTCCTACGTTCTGAATCTCGGTTGAATTTTATCCAAGCTATTCAAGTCCATACATATAATACTTAGATGCTGCATAATGCATAGCATCTCTACTCAGAATATGCCATTTGAGGAAGTTTTTGGACTCCTTTGGGAGTAATGGTTTTCATTTCTGATTCACATCATCTATATTTCATCTGATCAACAAGTTTGGGTGAATTATCAAAGGAGATTCATAACAGTGACCTGCAAAATCTTAGAGTGAATGACAACTAATGGCAGGGTCTCGATCATTCACTGCACACAGATCACAAATGGTAATGCCATTACCCTTTTACCTGCGTCATCCTAACCAACTTGCTGGACTTTTCATATTTCAACTTTGGATTCCATTTTACACATTCTTCTATAAACAAATCTTGCCTGCTAGTTCCTGTTCGTATACGGTTATTGTAGACCATACTATCACTTGCTTCCAACGCTGGAATAAAGTTTGGAAGTTGGAACAACTTTTGATGACAATGTTACTGATACTGGTGATAACACCATGGACGACCAGTTAACTCTGCAGAACTGTACATATCAGAGATAACTAAATGCTGGCTTGGATGACAGGAACAACTTTCACACACTGACACAGTTTGCAAGAACGAAGCTCATGTAGACTAGCTACAAGCAGCCATTTAGATCACGGGAACACAAAAATGGCACTATGACATTCAAGCGAAAGTAGGGATCAAACTCAAGATTATCATCAATCTAGAGGGAGTTACGAGATCATATCAAGAAATAGTTAAGATTAACATTATATGGTATAGAAGTTTAAGGCTAGTCTATGAGGCTTTTCAAGAAAGTCAAAAGCTTGGAGGCCGAAAGCATAGGTATGAGCATAAAACGCGTATGGCCTGTAAGCCAAGTGTGAACAAGTCAAAGTGATTACAGCTTCCATTCAAAACCCTCTAGACAGATTGAGTTGTCACCCATTAATGATTACGGATAGGCTTAGGAGGCTTCTCTGCCTCTTGACTAATGTCAAACAACCGAGTGAAAGAAGGTCTCTAAACTTGCGTCGTCCATGGAAGAAGTATCCAAGTGGTTTCAAGTTGGTATACAGATTTCACCATTGAAATCCATGAAAAAGAAAGAAAGTATGTTTGACTTGCAAATTGTTTGTATTATTTTCTACTAATAAAAATTTTCAAGATGGCTCTAAATATTTTTTTTGAAAAATAGCAAATCAACGTAGTTAAATTATTTTATTTCATTAACTAAGATACATAAATATGTATTTTTTGAGTCATGATATATAAAGTTAATAAATTTTAAATTATGATATATTTTAATCATGATATTCCTAATGATTAAAAATTAACTGGTGATAAAAATTTTAAATTCTTTTCGGCTCTTGTTGTTAAAAATCAATTATGTTATTAATTATTTTTATTTAATGTAAAAAATAATATTTTTTATTTAAACTTTAAATTCTTCGACAATCTCTTTCAATTATATTTTAAATTCTTTAATTTGATTCAATTTTTAGTTAGTTTTATAACAATTGACCTTAAACTTTTTATTTTTTCGGTTTAACTTATTTTTAAAAAGTTGAACATTCCATATTATTTACCATTTAACCTTTTTATAATCTTGGTTGTTGGGATTTGTATTAAGTAACATGTGCAATAAATGAGAATAAAATTTGTATTAAGTAACATGTGCAATAAATGAGAATAAAAGAAGTTTAGAATGTAGTTAGAAAATGCCATAAATAAGGAACAAACTGGTGGATTAAGAGAAAAGTAAGGCATGAAAAGCTATTAAACTCAAAGTATCTCCACAAACATGGATACTAACGATAAGTACGGAAGCATCCTAGGGTCTCCTAGTAATGTACTTATGTATATGTATAGAAATATATTAATATCCACTTTTAAGTTATATTTATAAATAATGAAATGAATTGAATACTAAATTATGTTGGACTGAAAATGATTCAAAATTTAATTTCACATTTAAGTTATATTTATAAATAATGAATTAAATTAAACAGATCGACTTTAAATTTTAATTAAAATTTGAATAAAATTAACATTATTTTAATATTTTGACCTATCCTTTTAACTTAAAATTTGATTAATAAAATCAATTTATCGTAATTGTAAGAGATGTGATTTTAATTTTTCATATCAATATTAAATTTCTTGTTACCAAAATATTCATTTTATGATTAAAGGTTCATTGGAATGATTAAAGTTTATGTTAGATAGTTGGAGATATTCTTAAGGCCTAATAATCATTTTTTAGTTGCTTAGTTTGTCAAAAGCATACTTTTGAAAGCTAATTATAACAACTAAGGGTACATAGCTTCATTTTAAAGGAAAATTTACTATGAATCAGAAAGATTTTCATATAAACTAATTATTAAAACTCAAGTTGAGGAATTTTAGAAGTTTTCTTAATTTCTACAATTCTTTTTTTTTAGGTATGATTCTAAAAATAATAATAACAAATTCAAGTGATTAATAAAATATTATTCAAATAAGAATTCAATTTAAATCTTAGATTTGATGTAACTTAATAAAGTTTGATTAAAATTAATAATTTTAAATTATTCAATTAAATCTAGTTTAATTGGTTTAGATTTTATCTAAAAATTAAATGTGTTACATATATTATAATATTATTTTTAAAAAAAATTAAGAATTTTTTTATTAAATTAAAAATAAAAAATTAAATAATTTGTAGCGTGTGAGTTAGTGCTTTGCTTGTGGGGGTGAGAAGAAGGACATGTCCACCACTTGGTATAACATAATCTGCCGCACAATACCCTTGAAAACAATAGAGAGAGATTATATTTGAACAGAGTCACACGGACTGCAGAGCCAATCAACAAATATCTATCTATTAACCCTTAGCTTCCATCTTCTCTGTCTGACTCTCTGTATCTTTAACTTGGCCATGGCCCTAGTGGTGTCACTGCTTTAAGTACGTTATTAAGCCTTTTCATCTTGGAGTCTCAATGCTTCTCTGATCTGGGTATGGAGTTTCTGCTGTGGATCATAGTTCTAGGCTTTTTAAAAATCTCATCTTTTTTCTTTTGTCACTTTCAGTGAAATAGCCTATCTGGGTGTTGGTCTTTTCTGAGTTTTGTTTTTTGCTTTCATAACAGATACAAAAATAATGGGTTTGTTGAAGATGCAAACAGTTTTTGTTCAGTGTCAGGTTAGTTTCATTTCTTTGTTCTGTATCTTCTTGTGTGCTTCTTTTGCTTTTAGTTTTTTGGATACTCTTGTGGGATTTAAAAGTTGAAACTTGTTGAGTTTGTAGGACGTTTAACTCAAGTTTACATCTATGTTCATATACTAAAAGAAAAGAAAGTTCGAACCTTTTCTGGATCTTGCTCTAGATTGATTAAAAGAAGCTGTTGGGTCATTTTTAGGGGCTATGATTTAGGCCCTGTTCTTGGATTTTTGAATATCATAACTGAAACAGACCTACTTCAGCTTCTGATGCTTTGCTTCCCGTTCTGATTCCACCATCTAAGAGGTTTCCATTCGTTTCTTTTAGCTATTATGTTAATCTATTTTTTTCTTTTTCTGCACATCTTTGGGTCCAAAGGACTTGAGCTTTGCGCTTTTTTAACTTTGTAATTTCCTGAATGTTATGCATCGTTGCTGGGTTTATTTCTAGGCAAAACGTAGAGATCATAAGTTGTTCATTATCAGTCTCCATTAATAATTATGCAATATGAAGTCAAATCATCATATTTTGAACACAAAGTTATACGAAAATACCCCATTCAGATTGTTCCTCTGCGTTTTTTGTCCTGTTAAGAAGCAAAGAGTTGTTTTCTTTTAATGGATTCAGACCCTTTTCAGATTCTCCTGCTGTTCTTCTAGGTTATGAGAAACTAAAGCTTTTTGTTGGTATTTGGCTTTGGTTAGATGTTCTTAGTTCTTGGTTGAAGATTGGATAAGACATCCTGCTTGTGATATTGATGATTAGGTTACCTTTTGCGCTTCACAATTTTGCCTATGAAATTTGTTTAGTCAGCACTTTGGGAATAACTCTTTCTGGTTTTGCAGAAAGAATCTTCATTTCTATGAGTTGTTTATGCACAAGATAAAGTTATGGGTAGAGGTAGAGGAAAGGGAAAGAGGTCGACTGTCGCGAATCATGACGATACCGGAAGTGGTGAGGAAGAGAAGATCCCTGTGCAGAAGAGAAGAGGAAGGCCACAGAAGCCATTAAAGGATGACATTGATGAAGAAGAAGTTGAAAAGATAGAAGAGGAAGATGGTGAAAATGGAAAAGTTGCCACCATAAGCGAAGAGACGAAAAATCCAACAGTAACTGAAAACGGAAAGAAGAGGAAGCGGTACTCACAAGCAAAGGAGAAAGCGGACACCGTAAAGGAAGAAAATGGTGTTGGAACCAGATCAAGTACTGATGACTCTACCAAATCAAATGGATATCGACAAAATGGAAGCAGGAGAAAAAACAAGCCACGTCGAGCCGCTGAGGCTGGGGTGGAGTGCAAGTGACAATCAGTTTTTATGGCTGAGACACTGGATAAGTTACAAGATATAGTGCCAAGCCCAGTAAATCCTAGTCATATTTGTTTTCTTTCCCTTTTTGTTTGATTACCTTTTTGACAATTCTCTCTTACTAATTCCTTTTTTGCTTAATTTGGGAGTTTGTACTGATTCTGCATCTGTAATTTTTGATAATGCTATCTAGTTTTACACCTTCACTGCTGTTCTGGATTGTCTGCAGAATATGGTTTAAGTTGTTGATTTCTCCATTAATTCCCTAAAATAGCTGTTTTCATTATTAGCAATCACAATTTCTCATGCTGCTTATAACTTTGATGCTATATTTACATGTTAAACTTACTGCTTTTCAAACTCTAGTTGATCATAATAGGTAGGAAAGTCTGCTTTACTTCGAGAATTTATGGTCCAGGTTCACAGTTCTTCATAGCAATTGCAGAATCATGTTTGTTATAGCATACCGGACTGGAACTTTAGAAGTCAGTGAAAGAGAGTTGCAGAGTCGTAAAAGTTCACCGGAGATGGAATTTGTGTCCAAAAAGATGTCATAGATTAGAACCTTGCCTTTTGCTCTAATAGTAAGCACAGGAAGAAGAAGATGGTTGAGTCGAAAGAAGTAGTTCAAGTTCAAGTTCGGTAACGAATGCACAAACGAAAAACCGGAGAATATAATGAGCATCTGCTATCTTTGATCAAAAACCTTCAGAAGTTTGTTCAATGGCCTTGAGGTGAGAATGGAGAAGAAACTGTTCTAGCAGCCTTGAGACTTTGTAGACGACTCCGTTCCTGAGTTGGCCACTAGTTAGGCGCTTAATCATTGACTTTTGAGCTCTTAGTGGAAGACAATGTTTGATGTCTTTTATCTCCTATATTTAATACTTTCTAGCCTCACCTGCGTCATTGTTAGCTTGGCAATTCTGGCTCTCTGGTTTAGTTCAACTTGAAGCCAACTGATGAGGTTCAAGTTGGTTGCATTTGGATTGAGTTTGGGTTTGAAAGGTCGGCCTGAACTTTTTAAGAAATTGTACCAAATCAATGTAGTATAACTTTGGTACAATTTGAACAAGTTTGGACTCTCATTGAAGCCTTTGACTTGAATCCATTCAATCTATTATCATCCTTTTCTTTTTTTTGTAAAAAAGGAACAACAGTCAATTACACGATAAGGCACGGGAAACACACTCCCGACAAATCTACTAAAAGGAAAACATGACACCCAACGGGTGGACGATCAAAGAAAGTAGGACTTAGCGCAAAGTGAACATGCAAAAGTTTAAAAGTTCTCAATAAGTTGTCGTTAACGTTTCCTTCCAAGTTCTCACTTTCACCCTCTACATTACTAAGGGGGCGCTTGGTTCACAGAAGGTAATGGGAATGAATATAGTGAGAAGTGGAAATGGATATAATCATTATAATTATAATGGTTGGTTAAAATGAAGGAATGATTACCATTGCCATTGATAGTAGTTGGGGGTTGATTTAATTATTATCTATAACTTCATTATCACATCTCTTTTTCTTTAAAATTACTTTCTTAGAAATCCAAAATATTCATTTTTATTTATTCACTCTCTATATCTCAAGTACTACATTCATTGTACCTTAATCTACGAATTATATGTATTATTACCTTCTTACACTTTGTGATTATTTTGAATCATTTGTTTTCTATAAAATATTTTGTGTGATATGTTCTCCAAACACATCATGTTTCCCAAAATTTTACTGTGACAATGATTACTTGCATTATGTTTTTTAATATCATTTATAATATACGATAACAAAAATGGCAATTTTCTTAAATTTGAATACATCTCTTAAACAAAAATTTTGCACATGTTTTTACTTATGGATTTAGTAGAGAGTTAAATTTATAGTAAAATAATTAATAATGAAATATTTCTAAATATGATACAACAATAGGCTTTTCTTGACTAAATGATTTTGACTCTTTATTGTAGTTTCAAATAACAACATATAGTTACTTTTAATTCTCTTTTTTTATCTTTTATTCGTGAACATTTTTAACTAGTACTAATCTAATATTAACTCATTACTCTTGTTATGAGGACTTTTTGTGAAGTATTTAATAATTTTTGCACTTGATATAAATCAATTTTTTTTGTAAGTTGTGAAAAAAAAAATGGCTTTAAACTAAGAAATTGTAATGAAAACCGTACAATCTTTTTGTTGCTTATAGTTGTATAGATAATATGGAGATATTAGATTCAAGTTGTAAAGTCTTACAACAATTGCATAATATCCTTCCAATATGAACATTTTTTTAGAAAAGTTGAATTAAATTAAGCCATAGAAGGCAATCAAGGAGTACAAGTATAAGGCAACTTGCAAGTTACGAGGACATCACAACTACAAGCTTATAACTAAAATACAAAAATTGCATTGAACTGGATGTGTTTACAACCTTTAGCTCGATTTGATAAATTGCAGGTCCTAATACTTATACATGTGGATACAAATGTGAGTTCTCATAAACTGCATTAGATGGTTGTTAAACAACTCTTTAAAAAGGCATTTGTCATGAAAAATACGATTGTTCCTTTCATTTGACACTTCAGTAACTAGAAATGATAGAGAAATGGAAAAACACCATTTGATGGTTTTGTTTGGGAACTCCAGCTGAGAGTACCTTGATTTGGCTTAAGTCATTTGGGAATTCACTTCTTAGACATTTTGTGCATTAATTCTTTCCAAGATTCAATAACATAGCTACACTAGAAGAATAAGTAATATGAATTGTCTTCATCTCTTTTACAGAGTGCACCAATTTGTGAGTTGTAAGAAATTTGCAATATTGTCAACATTTAGTAGCTTATTCTTCATTGCAAGCTATAAGGTTAGAGGCTTGTGGTTATTGGTGGCTGAACTAGACAATGTTTTCCTAAGGCAGAATTGCCAAGTTGTTAATTAGCATCTATCTGTATGACTAATTAGTGAAACTGCCATTTGACGTTTGTTTCCATATAATTCTATCATGATCAAAATTGGAATAAGAATTACAGCTAGTTTGATAAGTTCCTTTCTAGTCAGAGCTTTTGCAACTATAGTCTACTGAGTTAATGGTCTGAGAGTTGAACGTTTGTCCATTTCCTCTAAAGGGACCTACAAATAACTAGTTATCTTGCCATAAGTTGGTAGTTTCACTGTTAAGTTAGGTTTATGAAATAAGGTCTCATCTTGCCTCTCATCTTAAAAATAGCTTTTAGGGTGGTAGAGGTAAGATTATCAACATTCAAACTCCACAAATTCCTGATCTTAATGAAGTAATTGTGAATCCATTTGTACTAGAGTGCTTGCTTATCAATAAGTAGTCTCTACACTCTTTTAGTGAGCAATACAGTGTTGAGACATTTGAGTGAGATTATGTTGAGCCCTCCTTAGTTTTTGGGTGTATGGACATCTCACCATTTCATCTTCACCTTACTAAGATTTCCTTTACAACTAGTCTACAAGTACCTATTAAAGGTATTATCAATTATTTTATTGATTATGATGGGCAAAGCAATGTGAGCTACCTAATAAACAATGATGGAATTTAAGATAGATGAAATAAGTTATGCTCTCCGAACTGTTGAGAGATTTCTTAAGCTCTAAGAAGCAATTATATTATTGATTTTGTCAATTAAGTTGTTTTAATCCCTTGAGATTAATCTTGAAGCTACAATAGGAATGCTAAGGTACATCAAAGGTAGTAGTTGTTGTTTTAATCCAGTGATAGAAACTAATGTTGATTCTAGGTTTAAAGCATTTTTAGATAGGAATAATACATTTTAAAAGCAGTTTACTTGAAGGCTAGACATGTTGTTAAACATCTTAAGTGCTTTTATAAGAGCTAACACATATGTGGAAATTGCTTTGAAGAGTAATATGGGAACATTAGTAAACCATATGTGTGATATTTTAACCTTTCCACATTTAGAGTGGAATTTAAATCCTTTAATTCTCTTTATAACCTTTTATAGTAGTATGCTGAAGATCTCCATCCCTAATCCAAAGAGATAAGGTGAAATAAGGTCACCTTGGAGAATTCCTTTGCAGCTTTTGAAGGAGCTTGTGGGTTGACCATTAATAAGGATGCTATAGCAAGGTGAAGTGTCATATTGAGTGATCTATTAAATACATGTTATTAGAAAATCCATAGTAGACAGAATATTGTCAATAATGCCCAATCCATACTATCATAAAACTACTTAAATTCAACTTTAATGCACAATTTGGCCCTATATTTTTTATTTGAATAAGCTCTAAACAGCTCTTGAAGAATCAAAATATTGTTGCCAATAACCCTACCAGGGGTATATGTAACACTCCATTCCCGCGTGAACCGAACCCGACATCGTTTGTAATATCCGAGTCCGTGCCCCGCGAGAGTGGCGTGCTACATCAGTCAGTCGAAACTCAGTATCAATATGTTTTTTTTTTCATTTCACTCATGTGCACGGAAAAGACAGTAAACAATCTGAGCCCACGTTCATAAATAAACATTTTTAGTTATCACAATCATTCAATAATAATTTACAAAAGCCATTTAATGAACAAAAAGCCTTATCCATATTGGGCTCACTATAATTACAGAGC